>JAOXJK010000051.1:9888709-9922294 GCA_025774025.1 Xenus cinereus
CCGGGGGGGGTGGAGGGTGAAGGGGGGGCGGGGAGGAGAGCCCTGCAGATACTCAAATTGCAATATGTAGACAACCTCGGATTAAAACCAAAAACTGAATACCAACCAAGACATGTTTTTTGATTATGTACGGTTGGAGATATACAGCTTTATTCTGGCCTGATCGCTAATTACATTCTCCAAACAGGCTAATAAAACAAAACATGCAGCCAAATGGGGTCTCTAATTAGCAAGCAGTCATTGGCTTCCTATACTCTTTTGAACAAAAATAAAAAACAAAATCCAGCAATGCTGCCCTGCAACACTGGAACAAAGGGGAAAATGGTATTGAATTGTAAAGCTATTTTACCTGTTTTTTCTGCATTAAAGAAAAAAGGGAAATAAAAATTAGAAATGTGTATGTCCTTCCTATCTCCAGAGAGCAGCTGGTGGCCTAGCACTTCAGGTGCCACATTGCGTGATGTGAAATGACATGATACCAATTTATGCCATCTAAATGACTTACCATTGACAGCGTTTATCGGCAAGCACGTATTTATAGCTGGGACAAGCACATTCAGATTAATTAGCAGCTTTCCCCAAATGAAAAAGCAGCAGCATTTCAGACAGACCGTGTTATTTGCGAACTTCTGGGAAGATGTATTTTAGCAGCACTATAACAGGAACAAAAGATCTGCTTAAAAGAAAAAGGTATTGAGAAGAGTTCAAATCATAAGGAGTTCAAATCTTCAGGATAGAAAATTAATCTCTCATTATTTTCAAATACACTGGGAAATGATCCAGCTCACCCAACTTGCAAGAAATATTTACCACATTGTTAAAGACGAAGTTTTTTTAGAAAATAAGAAACATATAAATAAGTATTTCAGACAAAGGAACTGTGCTTCAACAAAAATTATTATTGGTAGTGGTGTATCTTAGTTTTAGCCTTTTAAACTACAACAGCAGCACTGCAGCTCCCGCCTTTCTTCTTGGTTCAGCTAATGACATGTCATGAAGATCTTGTACAATAATTTTGAGCTATTTATTAACTTTCTGAATCAACAAACTGCAGTCAAATTGATATCAAAGACCTGACAGACAGTCTTCTACGTAAGTACACCTTTCATAGGCACGTCTCTGGCTTATGAAAGAAGCTGACAAATAAAGCTCAGGGGGGAGTTCTTCAACCAAAATGAACCACAAATCTAATTTTAAGGAATATGAAGTGACAGATGGTATTCTTCCTATTCTAATGTTAGTTTTAATTTGTTGAAAATTATGAAAAATTAGAAGTGCTACAAGCCAAGCAAATCAGTCTGATTTAAAAATAAAAAAATTAAAACATTAAGGTAGATGTGTGAAAATATATTTATTCTTTTTTAAAAACACTAGACTGTTTCTTCTCCCCAAATCAGCCTGGAGAAATAAACGTAAATTTAAGGAACGTCTTGGTGTTGGCAGATAGGCTTTTTTCTCCTCCTCATCAATCTTCCTCTACAAAAAATATTTCTATAAACATCACCCTATCTCTGTGATGAGTTTGCAATGTGGCAGTTCTGTGTTCTTCCCCAGCTCCTTCTTGTGAAAACAGCAAAAAAAGAAGCAGGGAACTCTGTTCACAGGCTGCCTTCACCGGCCGGTGCAGGGGACATTCAGGGACCCGCCGAGCATGCAGCAAGCTCTCCTGCCTGGAAAATATGACTGAAAATAAGATGTATAATAAAGAAATAAGAAAAATTGTCCACTGGGAAAAAAAAAAGTGGATTGTGACAATTCTACGCTGAATATAGTTTAAACAATGCTATGTTTTCCTTCCAAGAGACACACTCCAGTTCCAACAGAGCATGGCTCAGGCAGGGGCTCAGCCACTGCGGCAGGAGCCCCTGGGACTTGGTGGCCAGACCTGCCCAGCAGACACAGCCCCTCATTTACTGGTGCTGTCAGACAGCAGCCACCAGCCTTAAATCCCCGTCACACACGGGGGGACACAGCGATTTTGAGTAGTTCAACCACAACAAAACCAACAAAATATTGCAATTTAAGCTTCTTTCTGGACTAAGAACTACCGTTTCATTTACAGACCTCTATGTATACAGAACAGGTCAAAGCCACAGCTGCAAATGAAGGGGAGTCAATTTAAAACCTGCCTTATTCCAGGGTGCAGAACTGCAGAAGCCGGACAGTCGAGCCACTGGGGTTAAGGGACTCGTGTATTTTCAGAGCTGTAACCTAAATTATTTCTCCAAACTCCTCTCATTCATTATTGCCTTTCTGAGCTCATTACTTGCATTGCTTGGTAATTATAAGCCATGTATCATTACTAGAATTCATCAACAGAGGTTTGACTGCCTGTGTGAGGTCATAACAGCACGGCATTTATCAACCCTTCTGTCCCAGTCCCTAGGCGGGTTTGGTGGATCTCCAGCCTTACTCATCTTTAGTCAATATACATAAAACTGAATTGTCTGCCTCATTTATTTCCCTCCTTGCCAGCTTTATTAAAACAGTTTGTAGAATAATAAAAAAGACACTAAAGATTGTGTATTCTGCTATTTAATACACAATGCCTGCTTTTATTTTTGATTTAGGGAGATGATAAATCATGATTCTTATTCTTAGAGAACTCCTCCAAGAAGTAAACGTGAATGATCGTTTTCCCTCCGCTCTGTTTATCAGTAGAAAGCATTTCCTTCTCAGTATAGAAATGAGACTCTTAGTTTCAAGGTATTTTTTTTTTAACTATAATTTGTCGCAATACAGATGAATGCCAAATAATTGATTAGAAGAGTGTGAAGAATTGCAACTCACACCTAGTAACTGCAGTTCTCTTCTGAACTCACCCTCACCAGGGAGCCGCAATGTGGGTTGCTGAACACGGCGGCAGCAGCAGCAGCACCACCCCTCCCGAATGTACGTACGACGTCTTGGTTTCACACAGGAGCTTTGCCAAACACTTTCAGCATTTGAGCTCTTTCGCCTCTGCATAATATGAGTATTCAATCAAAATGCCAAAAGATAAGAAATGGAAACCAACAGACAGACTCTTTTTCTTGTTTGGTTAGGCGGGAGTTGACATCACTGGAAAAAGGGAGCTATTATCTTTAACTGAAGAGCGTTGAGTTTGTATTGATGGTCCTACACCTTGAGTCATTACACCCATGATGGAAAGTTGCACACGCATCTATAATTCAAATATTACTCAGCTGGTGAAAAACCCCAAACAAATAGAAATGTAATTGGAAGTTAGTTAAAATCATGAGGTTTAAGACTGAAAAAAACCTATTGTGTAAAGACAAGTCAAATATTGCGACAGCCTAACTAACTTCTAAACAGGACTTTGTGGTTCAGCTGCTTCACAGTTTGCATTGTGAAGAAGTCAGTATCAAATCATCAAATCAGAATCAAATAATCTCTGTTTACATCAGGCATCCTGCTCGTATCCTTATAACTGGAATGCCTGAGGGGAGGAAAGAAGAGGGGCTATAAATGCCACATAGGTATAAATACAAAAATTCTTTCTTCTATTCATGCCCAGTGAAAACCAGAAGTGATGGAAGACAGAAAAACTCCCACTTGTATCAACAGATTGGCCTTTAATTAAAAGATTTTCATTCACTAGGAAGAGAGCTGTAGGTTGAGTAACAGTAAGAATGAGGCAATATAGTGATTTGGGCAATGCAAAATGTATCTTCTATTTATTTCATCTCATGGATTTGGGAAATACCCTTGCACAATATATAAAAATCAGTGTGTGAAACACCAACCTTGAAGATTTTTTTCTGCTGAAGCCGAGTGTAAGAAGGATCCTGACACAGATATAACCCACTCAGCTGCAACTGCAGATGAAGATAAATCCCATCCCAACAGCCTATTGAGCACAGGTCAAGGACTTTAAGCTTTGTAAGACCGTGTGTATAAAGTTTTTCCATGGTTTGCAGGTTGATGTGTACTTCTAGAAGCCAGGAGTATCACCACAAATCCTTTGTCTCATTTTCAATAACAGCCTTTCAAAGTCTTCATTCAGGTTGGGAAAAATACAAACACAACATCCCCAGCCTAACATAAGGAGTGAAGGCTGCTGGAGAAATCCGCACTCTGTCCTTGCACCTGGAGAATACTTTTACATTAGATAACAGTAGGGTCTGGAAAATAATTGCTTAGTCCTGGTTGGTGGGCATTTGATCATTTTCTGCTTGGAAAGATGAACAAAAAATGCTCCCTTCCGACATTCAATTAGGAGAGCTATTTGGTGTCAAAGCGCTGAGGGAATTTAGTGGGACCAGTTATTGCTTCTTTATGCATAATTTTGAATTTGCTGCTCTAATGAGCCCTTCTCTATATCCTTCGTGATTGTCACTCATCTTGGTGAAAATGACTTGGCCTGACAAATCCTGTTAAGCCTCAGAAATTAAATGAGATCTGAAAATGCTTGAGTACACATCCGTAGCTCCACATACTGTTCTGATCAGTAGTGTTAGTTAAGCAAGCTTGGAGGAAAGCCAATAAACCCAGAGTTATCAAACAGGATCGCCAGAAGCAATTAACTGGCCCTGAGAATAACAGGTGCTCCCCGCTCCTTAGGATCATGCTCGAAACAGAGAGGGTAAAAACAATTAGCAAAGATACAAGCTAATTGCTTGGAGCCATCCAGGTCTATGTTGGGTGGAGGAAACACTTTCTCCCCCCCTCCCAAGACTGCAGGAAGCCTTAACGGCGGAGATGCAGGAAAAAGGGAAGCTGGCGATGCAGCGTGGCCAGGGCAGGCAGTGCTGTGCCCTTCCCCAGCCACGGTCACGATGGCAGCAGCATGGGGGGCCTTGGGAAAACAAAAAGGTTGTTTGACTGCTGACCTACAGAGCAGAGGACATTTGATTCATTTATTCTTCTGTAGTACCTTTCTAGAGGCTGTTCAGATTCCTTAGCTCAACCCTTTTCAATGTAGACTGTCAGCAGGGGTGCTATCCCATCTTCGTCTTCCACTGGCCAGCTGCAAAAGAAATAGTATTTAGGAGAAAAAAAATAAAATAATGTACTGGATTGAGTGGCCGGTGGAATTTTCCTTTCTGTGACAAAATGAGGCAGGAAAAGTTGAAGGGGAACATTCAGACAAGCTTTTGGATTCAAGACCTTTCTTCAGATCCCCCAAACAAAATCATGCTCCCAGGAGTTTATTCTGACAGTTATATTTTTAATTATTTACTTAAACCAAAAGATCTCTAATAGTAGACCAAAAAAATAGCAGAGGCATCAAAAAAGCTACCTAAACAAAAACACGAGGGCAAGTTGAATTCTATAATATTGATTTTAAAGCTGCAAAATAAAAACTGACCATTGAATATTTTCTTGCATAAGCAGATAAAGAGCACAAATACCATGAGAAGATCTAGCAATCCACCTTTAGGTCCAGACCAAGACCAACAGAAACAATAACAAGCTCATGCCAATCTCAGGGACAACCCATCCGGAGGCTGGTAGAGAACAGAACAACCAGACCCAGCAAGTTGCCCGAAACCCTTGTGACTTGCCTGCTTCCAGGTGTCTGTACCACAGTCCCAGCTGGCAGCCCCAGAGCAGCTAAGGTGGGGCAGATTACACTGGGAAGACAACGAGGTTGAGTGGAAAGCTCATCTGTCTCTGTGCTTTCCTCTATTTGATAACCCCTATAGCTTTTGAATATATTTCCTTTGAGTCAGAAGGCCAATCTGCTCCTGCTGGGCTCAAAGGGTGAGAATTCTCAGCCATAGCACCTCTCCCCATCACTTCCACCCAACAGCTTCCACCTCTCTGTCCCGGGCACCAAATTTAATCTGCTCCCATTTGCGAACTACATTGCTAGTAGCTCTTTTCAGTTTCAGTCAAATTGAGTTAAGAAAATGGACTTTCAAGACTGTTATGCAGTGTTACTGTGTTAAAGAGAGTCAAAGCAGCGAGGAGGTGAGCTGGGGTCCGGCGGGTGCGTTAGGAGGGGATGCAGCTGCGAGACGCTGCCGTCCGCAGGCAGAATTCAAAGGCAGTTTTAAAGGTCATGCAAATTAACAGTGACGTGGTCTTCCTCTGCAGCTCCGGCATGTGATTCTCATATGATTTCAGTGATTTGATGTGGGGAGTGAAGACAAGTCAGCATTTAAACCACACGAGAATCCCTGTATCAAAGTGGTATCAGTCAGAAATGGTAACTGCCAGAAAACCGACCGTCCGGGTTCAGCTGCTGTGGAAGAGCCGTGCTGTGCAGCTGCAAGAAAAGCAACCACCTCACCAGTTTTGTGGCATCGTTCTTTTTTTAAACCCTAATAGCTCCACAGATTCAAGTTTTCTTTATGTGCAGCTACAGAGGTCTAAAAGCACTTTATCCCTACAGGGTGTAGCTCTCACTATCCTTCACAATAATCCATCATTGCTAAGCTCTGCAGGCAGGTTTCTATGTCAGGATGTACATGCACTCGTGCAGCCAGCAAACAGCTGTGCAGAGAGGAGGTTGCTGCCCTTCGCCCCCCACGAGCTCCCGTGGCTGTGTCACTGCCACTGCAGAGCTGTGCTTTGATGGGGAAATTAGGAGCTCGTCTGGGAGATGACCAAATGTGCTCACCTCCAGGACCGGGAGAGTGACCTTGCGTGGCACCAGGGCAGAGAAGGTGCCAGGTTCACAGGAGCAGCTCAACCTGGAGCACATCGGCATTCCCACGTGGACACAATGGAATGAGAACAAGCAGCAGAGCACATTGCTGTGCAGGCTGCCAAGTCACACTTTCAACCCTTTCTAGAGCTGGACATCAGCACCTGCACCCCTCAGGCCAGAAGCTGCTCTCCAGCTCCTAGCAATTCACAGGCTGAGCCACAACACTTTTCAATACCAAATCCCACATCTACACACCAAACTACACGGTCTGCTCAGGTGACCAAGAGATATTTGTGCAAATCCATTTGAAGGATGAATTCAGAGGCATCCCTGAAAGGCAGCACTAAGAATCCAAAATTGGGATATATCATCAAAATTCAATCTGACAAAATAAATTTATAGGTTGGTGTTAGCTTACAGATTTGCCCTACTTCATATGTATTTACCCCAACTTCCTCCTCGTCAGATTGTGCCAGGGTGAATCACTGCTGACTCACGTGTCCAAGTCAGATATTTTCCTGCAATTTCATCCACATGAAGTTCATCCAGCTGAATATGGCTGTTGCATAGCCAAGGTTGATACCAGTGCAAGAGAAAGCCGTGCTTGATGCTATATAGTGTGAACTTCAAACATTTATCTGCAATCACTTAGGCAATCATTCAAACACATTTCTCTGCTTTGACTGGATTTAGGGGATTTTGTATTCCATACTGAAGAGTAAAAGCTGAACACTACGGTTATAGTAACATAATACATATTTGAATAACAACTGCGTTTCTCCACATCATTCCTACAAGAGAAGAAAAGAAGAAACATATGATGAGGCTATTTCTTCCGTTACTGACAGTAGTAACCAGATGCTCCTACGTAGCTCATTCATTGCTCAAATATCAGTTGCACACCAGTAGGCACAGCCCCTAACATTAAGTTTCGCTCACGGGCAGCTCACTTTCTCACTTGTATGAGCATATATCCTTCCCCAGAACTGGATTTCAGCCCGAGGTAAGTTTTCAAATGACAGAGAGACAATTTCATGTAGTTCATAAGAGCAGCACTATGTGACTAAGTCTGACAACGGCCAAATTGTATCAGACAAACAAAAAAATGCACAGAAAGTTAACAGAATTCCCCTTTGTCTGCAAAAATACAAACTAACTTAAAAAAGCAGAAATGGAAATATTCCAGAACCAGCCTCACTCTCTTCCTCCCACAAAAGAAACCCCCCATAAGCAATACAATTTTTAAGATCAACAACCCTATTTGCTCTCAGAACAACCCATTTCATGCAAACAACCTTCTTTCTTTGAGACCATATGCGGTATGTTTAGTGCACTTTTATATATAGTTATAGAGAAAAATAAATATATAAAAAAATATGTGTTTATAATGTATACAATAAACATTGTATACAGTAACAGTGACGGGTGACTACCTCTGCCACAGGTAGCACATGTCCAGGCAGGATCTACTAGAGATGTCAGCCTGGTTCCCAGAGCCCTACCACACTCTCCCTGGCTACAGCTGGCAAAACAGGAAAAATGGGCAGAGCTGAAGGAAGGCAGAAGAATATAGAACAAGAAGGTGATAAGAAAATTGAAGCAATGCATTACTACTTCTTTCTATATTTTCAATAGCGTGTAGTCGTTTATACGCAGAGTATATTAGAGCAATTAAAAGGCTGCTCTAACTCAACAGTTGACATTACAGATGTGATACAGAGCTTATTTACCCAGATGCTGTGCCAGCACCATTACATCAGCTGGAGACAAATTCAATAACGTAAGTCACAAGCACTGTCGGAAGCTGAACTGTCCGATGTGGTCACTGGTAAGAAGTCAGTAGCCCAGCGTGCCTGGCAGGAGTCCTGGTGCAGAGGGCACATACCCGCTCCCTGCGGGTGACTGCTGTCGCCTGTGTGTGACTCTGCCTATCCTTCTAGCCCGTCTGGGCTCAAGGGTACCAGGGGCACACTCAGTAGCTGCAGGGACACAGCTGTGCCTCCTCAGCACATCCCTGTGAGCAGCACGGAGGGCACTCGGGGCAGCTGGACAGCTTGAACTTTAGCTGTGTTTAAGCAAGACCTTTCTGCCTATTTGCAGATGGTAAAGTTGTAAGGCTAACCTTTAACACTGGACATGCATAAAGTGCTTCTCTGACACTTGTGTGGTTGCCTCTGCACTTTATCCCACACAGCAACTCATAACATACATGTAAACCTGAAAATAACACGCGTGAGCCTGGACCAGGGGCACAGCTATGCTGGATGCAGAGCATCAGGCAGGCAAAACCATCATCAGACAGCAACCCTACAGCAGGAGGGAGGGAAATCTGACAGGGGCCAGTCAAACAGGTTGTTCATTCATTGTACTCTGAGCAATAAATCAGAAAAGAAGCCAAAATAAACTTTCAGTGGTCTCCATTCCACCACTCCTGAGAAAGCAGCGCTTCTCCTGGAAAAGAGAAGCCTTGCTCTTTACTGATGGCTCGTGTGCTTATCGTCACATGAAACCATCGCTCTTGCCTCGATCTCCAGGCCCCATTTCTGACACTGCCATAGCGGCGAGCGAAGTGCAAGAACAGCAGCGTGCATCAGTCCTCACGGCAAGACAGGAAACCTCCAGCAGATCCACCCTTCCTTCCTGCGCGCCCCAGCCAAGTCACACACCCCAGGCAAGGGCAGCTCGCTCAGCACCAAGAAAGCTGAAACAAGCATTCTGCAACTAAATTTAGAGTTTCTCATAGAACACAACCGTTTCGCGGAATCTCTGAAGAGCTACCTCGTTGTGAGAAAACATGAGACAGCACATGGTAGGAAAAACACCCAGGTTTCTTCTTTCCGTAACATTTATCTGACTCTGGACTTTACCTCTACCTTCAGGAAATGAAAGTGGTTCAAATTTACACAAATCTTGTTTGGACCCAGAAAGCCCATTATTTATTTAGTTAGTTATTTGCAGAGACCAACCAACCTCTGAAACCACAAAACTGCTGTCTGAATGTTACAACATATTGAAAGCCTGAAACAGTAAAGCTGACACGGCAAATGATAGATTTTAGGACAACATCTGGTCCCCCTGAAGCAGGGGAATTTTTTCCCGAAAAGAACCCAGATCCACACTTCTAACTTTGTAATCTTTTGCAACAGAAAAAAGAGAGTTAAACAAAAAGGCAGCACAATTCCCCCTGCACATTACCTCTAGCAAACAAAAAGCCCTTCTTCAACACGCTTAACAGTGACCAAGATTTTTTTCTTCATAAATAATGTTTCATTTTTTGGAACTGAAAAAGCAAACCATCCACAGGAGTCGTTTCTCCACGTGCAGGGCAAGCGATCGCGTTTGGGTATTTCCTATGGACAGACCCAGTTCAAAGAGGGCTGACTTGTCAGGGGCTGTTATTCACAGCCACCTTCCTTTGCACCCTGCTAAGCAGAGCAGCATTTACGCAAAGTGGCCAGAAAGTATTTGTTCTTTCTGCCAGTAATATAAAAAAAAACAACAAACCCACAACGCTCCCTAAACCAAGCCCCACACAACAAAAAAACACTCCTCTGGCTGCATTGTGTGGCAGAGTACACAGTTTTAGGCCATGAAACTGAATGGAATCATTAAATACAGCTTGATACTCTTTAACCCAGTGGGGCTGTTGGCAGCACAGGAAACCAGAGGTTCTGCAGGCATGGCAAATTGGCAAGGTTTTTATTCCCAGTCTTTAAAATTTCTCTTTGCTTTACAATGGTATCATTTAGGATCTATTTTTATTCAAATCCCTGATGAGACCGATTCAGGTCTATAAAGGCCGATTCAAAATTCTTTAGCTCAGCAGGAGTATTACAGGCAAAAGTAAACAAGCTACAAGGGTATATTTTTCTTGGCTATTTTCTCCACTGCTATTAGTATTTACAGGCAGACTGAAAAGTCACATCTTTTTCCTATAACAGCTTTTTCCAGGCTGATTTGCTACATAATCCAAACCCCGAATCTCTCAGAGTTGCCACATTTAGGTGTACTCCAAAATCCCACTGACAGACACTGACAAGGACACAATCAGACAGAACAGCAGCAGCACCGCTTGAATATCTGGAGCAGCCACAGAGGAAGGTGAGGCAAACCAGCTCTTTTTTCCCCCCCCATTTACCCTGGGTCCAGCCTAAATAGCGGCTGAAACAGTACGAACCATGCCGGCAGCGTGTCAGTAAATTGTGAGGAGTGATGCTGTGCTGCCAGCTTGCCCTCATCCTGGCCATGCAACACACAGCCAATGCCGTGACATCCTTCCAGAGAGGCAGAGTTGGGAGCGGGGACGGGGGACACAAGACATGGCTGGGTCCCCCCATGCCACCAGGCACCTGCCCTTGGCCAGGGGCAGCAGCAAGCACACAGCGCTGGGCGGGATGTACAGCAGCAATAGGATGCAACAGCCCAATATCACTTTCATATTCTGATGTTGATGGCCACTTAGGAAGTGCCTAACTGGCGTCAACCATTTAAGATTTATTTGCATTAGAGGCAGCATAAACTGTAACTTCTTCTGGGACTCACCTAAAAGTTGTCCCAGGGCGCATTCAGTGATCCAGCTAAGCAGAAAGTCTTCTCCGCACTCTTACGTTCGCAGGCAGAGCCCGTGCCGCTGCGCTGATCCCTGCAGAGGAGCAGCCTGCAGAACATTCTGTGATCCTTCACAAACAGCTTTAATGGGAAATTATTTCTACAGCCAGTAGGATGAAGCTGTGGGAAACCTCTACAGAAGCTACTGTGTTAGGAAGCCTAAGGCCTTCCAATAACAGAAAACTAGAGGATAGAGGATCATTTCTCAGTTCCTACCCATGACACAAATCTTCCATTGGCAGACAAACCACTCAGAGAACTGCAGGAATTATTCTTAGTTCTATCACAACCAGCGTCTACTCACATCATCTTTTTTATGAGAGAGAATTTTTTTATTAGAGGGTATTTTATTTCAATTCCACATCCTTGAGTTTCTCATGTCTTTTTAGCCTCACGTCAGTTGTCAGTCACACTGGTATCTGCACAGATAAAGGCGGCACAAGTTTCCTTATATCCTGAAGCTCTGTGTCTATTCTACACCTGCATCAGCCCCAGTAGGAAGGCATCCCACCACCACCCACTTGGTTGTTGCATGTGGAAGGATGAACGGGTATTTCAGTCATAGGGACTGCTTTTAGGAGAAGAGATGCCCTTGGCCTTCGCCCATCTCTGAGTCCAGACGTGGCTCAACAGTTGGCAGCACACAGAAGTCAGTGAAACAGTCACACCACAAAGACCACCACATGGCAGTTCTCACAGTTAAGTTTTACAAAGGCTTTAGACAATCTCCAAGAAAGTAGAGCCGATGCCATTCAGAAATGCCAAATTTCCCCAAAAGCTCATGTTCAGAGAATTACAGAAGTTGTTATCTGTCTGAATTTTTTTAAGAAGGGAAAAAGATATCACAGATAAAAAAAATGTCAGAAAGGGGCAAAATTTTTTAACTGCCAGTGACAAACACTCCAGGAAAAAGAGAAAACATTGCAACAGATGCTTTGTCCAGAGATGCCACGAACTGGGAGGGCCCAGCACTAAAATTAGGCTCTGCTTCCAAGTTGCTGCTAGTCTGCAGAAACACAGAAGACAGTCTGACTCTCCTCTCCAGAGAGCAAATGCGTCCGGGTCACTGAGAAGTTACCTACAGCAGGATCTGGAGCGCAGAGAGCTGCAAATCAAGGACAGACATAAAAGACATAATAACATCCATAATACCTTCCTTTGCTCCCCATGGTGTCGAAGGACAAGGAGATATTGGGGCTTCAGAGAAGCCCTTCTTCAGTTCCTACTATCACATTCCATGATGTACTTTATGGTTGTCTTGAAAGTAACAAAATTGATACAACCACCAGTGTAAAATCTGATATAAGTACTAGAGAACTCAGACTATGAGATACAGGATCCCTGACAAAAGCTGCTACTTTAAAATCAAAAGCTCATCAGCTACTTCAGCACATGCAGCTTGCATTTCTACTAAATCTCATGTATTCTTAAGTAAGAGAACATTGTCTTAACTAATTCAACCTTCGTAATCTGCCAGTCTGGGTAAAAACATTGAAGACAATTTTATACTGTTCTCTGAAAGACTTTAACAGCTGTCTCTCCTCATTGCAGAAAGACTGGGATTTACATATCAAATCTTAAAACCAAATCTAAAATTTTAGGCTGTAAGTCAAATAAAAATAAATAAAAACAAAAGAAGGAGAGGGCTTGCAATGACAAAAACATTTATCTTGCAATATTTTGATCATTCATGATTTGTAAAACATATGAAACAAATTAATGGGAGTGTTCTGTTTTGGAACAAATTACCATGGTGATGCACCCCTTCGCAGCAGTTCCAGAAACTGCCATCACTGCCTCATCTTTCCTAGAAGCAAACTTGACAGAACCGCAGCTATATCACATAATTTGTAGGGTAAACTTAAGGAAAACCTTAAACCAACTTCAACAGTATTACACCAGAAACCAGTCCGTCTCTTGAGTCAGCTTGAACCAGTACATGTCTGCTTTCATCTGTTCAGATTAGCTCAGAATGTGACCTTCCAGCTTTAGGTTGAGGATGTTATGCCCAAAACAAGTTAAGCAACAAAAAAGAACACCATGAAACAAATAGCAAAGAAAACTTTTAGAAATATGGCACTTCTGATAAAAATCCAAATGCAAAACCGAGAGATGAAAAATGCTAAATTGTCTATATAAATTGGTTAGTAACCGTAGTCTTGATCACCTAGCATCATCTGATAGGAGCTGCATGTAAATTAAATTTCTGCTGCACGGCACTCTCAATAGTGAGAGTGCGTATATATCTAGTTATGCATATAAAGCAGGAATTTCTGATTTATTATGTGCAGCTCCTAGACGACTGCCAAGTCACCAGAATATAGCATATATTGTACGGGTGCAATCTGAACAAAGAACCTGTAAATATTCACAATATGCAAACCTTACTCATCCACCCAGTATATGTTTTCTATAAAATCAAACTCCTTCCTGTTTTCTATCAAAGGAAGACTGTCGCCAGCAGAAATAATAAATCATATTCTTGCCTCATGCTGAGGAAATCACTGTGTGACTTAAATGGTCCCAGAGTAGTCCCTTTTATACCAACTCGAGTTACTTCCAAAGTCAAATCATGGTTGATTAAAAAAATACTGTATTGTAGCAGTTCATCTCAAACCCAAGAAATATGTGGGTTGGATAAGATAAAAATTAAAATCATGCTTAATGGATTTTATTTTTGTATCTGACAGAGGAAAAAGTTATAATAACGTCAAACATTCAGACACCGTGCACATACATTTCTAAAAGTCAAATGCACAGAAAGGAAAACTATTCTTGCCTCACTGTGGAAATAAGTCTTACTGTGGAAATAAGATGCGACTGGTTCTGAACGACAGCATCTGACAGGTGACATCAAACTAAAAGTCTGAATTGTCATTTAGTGAACAATGAGGGGAAAACAACCACACATTATGCAAACCATAAAAATCATTAAAAACTTTGGTATTATTGAATTTATGGGAAAGGACTCAGATATCCTAAAGTGATCACAATGTTGTGTTGGAAAGAACCTTCTTCGTCTCTACTGGTTGCTAAATAGAAAAATAGCATCAAAAATTCAAGCTATGTGGAAGAAGAAACAGTTGCAATGTGAGGTTGCTCAGCAAATAAAAAAACCTTGTGCACTAGATCAAAATGAGAAACATTTTGATTTTTGTTCCAGCACCATCACATTTAATTTAGATCAATTTTAAAATTTAAAATAAGAGCGCCTAAGGTGAAATATTTTTTAGCACAGACTTTGGAACAGCTTTGGTCCCTTTTTTCACCCCTGCATTCAAAAGAGAAGTTAAAAGAAGAAACTTTGTTACACCAAATCTTCTGTGGTTACACCAAGACTTAGTCCATTACATCCAGTATTTGTAAAATATGTTCCATTTATTCCCACACGTAAACTGCTCCCCTCAGCTGTGCAGGTTCTTGGGTTTGAATGGAATGTGAATCCCAGTAGCCAAATTAAGAATCCTCTTTTCACACCTCTGTGGCAATAATCGTAAAGGGGACTAAATTGGTCACCATCATTTGAAGTGCTGTATGAAAAAGGATTCCAGTTTTTACAGTTGATGGTGAATGGCAGTATTACTGAAAAGTAAATTATTACACCCTCTGAAATAACCATAATACTTTATAATTGGATTCTCTTACCTCCATACGTCCCCTCTTAACCTGGCATGCTCCTCTCACTCAGTACTTAGCCATTTGCACAAGCAATCACGATTTTCTGATAAACTATTACTGCCTTTCTACACCCTTTTTTCAACAGATTCTAGTTACCTCCAAGCAGCTTGTCACCTTTCTTATTAGGGGAAAAGCCTCAAAATAAGGAATCACGATTATGACAAACAGGTGCCCAAAAGCAAAAGATCTAAGAAAGATTTTGACTGCAAAAGGCTGCTGCTCAGCCTGGAAGAGATCCATGCCTTCAGCAGCCCTCCACTGAGGTCAGTACTTTAAATATTAGGATGCTTAAAAGCTAAGTGAAATCTTTGTGGACCTAAATCTGACTTTAGTCCCTGCAGGGAGGAAAGAGCATGAGCTGGTGTAAATGGGATATCCTGGGCCATACTGTGGTTCAGCCCAGGAACCCACCAGAATCACAATCTCTCCTAGTCTTTTTTTGTTTAGTTGGTTGGTTTTCATGTGTGTGTGATTAAAAACTGCAGGACAGACCCCTTAATAATGAGGAGCCTCATCTTTTAGCATTTCTGCACTCTAGACCAAACCTCCTCCTCTTGTACCTTTCTGTTGTTTTCCTACAGAAGCAGCATTTTTTTTGCTGTCAGCCTCCTACTGTCTCAAACAGTCACGCTCACATCTCGAATTTAACACAACTCCTGCTGCCGTGGGAAGCACAGAGCATCCAGGGTGAGCTGCAATTAAAAAATTCTGTGCCGATTTGCAGACCAGCTGTAATTGCAAATACTTGAACTATATATCTACTTTATGCAAGTGTAAATCAGCCTTTCCCTTGCCTTTTCATTTTCTAAGAAAATCAACCTCTTTTTCAATATTCCCAAAAATCAGTCATTGCTTTAACTGTCAATAGCATGGCATTAAAAAAAAATAAAAATCAGTAAGTAAATTACCTGCAGTCCTATGCAGCCAATTTATGAATGAGAAAAGCTATAAAAATTCACCCGCCCCATCATGCAGGAGAGAAGCTGGTGGATCCAGGTCCCTTAAAGGTGCTGGGAAAGACCCAGGAGGTCTGAATGGACCTGGAAAAGACTGAACTGCTTACATGGCTTTAAGGAGGTTCTCAACAAAAGCCTCACCCTGGGCAGGAGGCAGGGACAGCAGCAACCTCTCAGAAAAGCTGGTGCAACTTGACCAAAAAGATACTAAGGAGAGCGCCTGAGTGTGAGGTTAAAAAGGAATACAAGCGGCTTGGAATAAAGATTAGCATTGGCAAAAATAAATAAAGGAAGGCAACATTTTTACCAATTCTCTCTCACGCCCCTTATTTGCATTTTCTGATGCCAGCTCACTAGTACAACATGGAAACGGTTTGACCAAGTGATGTATCTGCAGGTTTCTATGGTGATCAGCACATAAATTGCCTGCCCAGCCGTGTGTGAAAGAAACCATCCGTTTCAGAAACTGCAAATTCTATGCAGAGAGAAAACTGTTCCCTGAATCATGCTATCAGAGGATTGTACTGCATGACAGAAAGCCCAGGGCTTATTTCCCAAGCTGGAGATTTCTGCTGGTATAGAGGCGTGGGACAGTGCAGTTAGGTGATAACTCCGAAGAAGACAAAAAGCTCTATTAGAAATAACACTAATTACCACTAAATTATTACAATGCATAACATGATTTAAAAATACTGATACACACAAAATATTTCTAAATATCTGAAATACTGGTTTATACAGTAACACTTGAAACCCCTGTAAATAGATAAAAATTGCCTGATTACACACGCTTGCCAGGCTCCCCTAGATGTGCCTGTGAGAGGGGAGAGCTTGGAGGTGAGTCCTTGGAGAAACTGCTGGGCTCCAGCTGGGATTTTGCAGGCAGTTAGATACTAGAAGGTGTGACAGGAGCTTATACTTTTCTGTTTGCTTTACACTTTTCTTGAAAAAGATGCCTTGAAAATGTTTGCCATCTACCCCGCTACAGACAAAAAGGCTCCATGCAGCCAGCAGAGAGGCTGCTGACCCTCCCATTTCGTAAGGGTAGAGAGAAGGAGAATTTCACATTCCTTAGGTGACCTTCACCTAGAGTAGAAAGAAAATGGCAAGTAAGGATCTGATACCGCAAAATTTGATGGGGAAGATTTTAATGATGCTAAAACTAATTCTGACAAGGAAAGATTATTGTAATCATTACTATTAAGAAAAGGCAACACTGTATAGAAAAGCTAGTTAGAAGATCTGAAGCAAATAAAAGGTGCTCTGGTGACAGTGAAATTCCTGTACTGAAGCTCATGCTTTCTTTAATGAAGTACCTGGATCTGAGATTTTGCCATTTTCTTTAATTAAACAAATCACCTATACATAAAGAGAAAAGTTAGAGTAGAGCAGAAAGGGCTGGCTTATGCTGGTGTCTTAATTTCCTTTAATTTCTCTCCAGGCCTTAATCCCAGAACAAGAATTCTTGACAAGAGTAAATTATGGTCAAAAACATATGATCAAAATTAACACTGAGAATAAACAGTAAATAGGGGTCTCTTTCAAACTTTGAATCATCTGTACTAGGGAGTTCCACCACTGGTTTCTCATCAGTCAATCGATAGATTAACTCCAGTTCCATCAAAAATCAAATTATGATCTAAGGACAAGGACTTTATTTGTAGCACTCAAAGTCCACATTCAAATCTTGCACAGAAAACTTTCACCATCTACCCAGAAACACATAAAACTGATTCTATAACCATATGGAGAAAGAATCCATGCATTATTTTCATATTGAAAAAGCTGGTTTTTTTCCAGTTCAGAAAACAAAATTCCCTGTGGACAAGCCCCCTGTCACCAGCAGACAGAGGTGCACAGCCCTGTGGCAGGTGAACACAGCAGCTCTGGGTAGCCACAGCACAGGGCATGCATGCCACCAGCCCAGCATCCTGGCAGGCCACCAAGGGGGCAGGCACAAGCTGGCAGGTAACGTTCTCCAGGGAATGTTTTGATTTTGATCAGGCACGGAAAGAAAACACTGTCAAATAAATACACATGATCAGTATAGTAAATAATGTTTCTAGATGAAAGAATATATATATATTTACTAAGATATTGGTACCCCAGCAGAGCAACACACATACTATTGCTTCTTACCTGGCACAAAATACAAAAACCTGAAAATTTCCAAGTGAAATTCCAGACATTTCCTGAGCACAAAATATTTCCCACTCCATTATGTGAAAACTAAGTTTTTTAAAAAAAAAAGTTTCCTACTGCACTGTTTTTGACATAACGACTTCTATTCCCCTTTTTGAAATTCCTCTCCTCTCCCCATTACCTGCTCCACTGTTTTTTTCCCCAAGTGGGGAGCTACACGTCTTCCCCAGCACAGGGGTTTAAGCAGAGCTAGAAGGCCACATCTGTCAAGAGCAGACAGGGCAAGAATAAGTTCGCATTTTTATTACACACACACCCCCAAATCAGAAAAACAACTTCATACATGTATGTATCAATGAACACCCATGTAGACAGCAGTTATTGTGAAGAGATATTTTAAGAAAATAAAGCTAAGAGGGGGTTTTTGGTTTTTTCCTTAAAACAAATATGATTTAGTTGTGTTAATGAAACATCTGAGCATGTAACAGTTGATCTCCAACAGCAAGTGTCAGCTACACTCATGATAATAGGGCAAATGACAAATAGTAAAAAGGAATTAAATTCATGTACTTGGTAACTAGCTGCTTGTATAACCTATGTAGAAGGCTTTCGACTTCATGTTCACTGTCCTTGTGAACAATGGCATGAAACCTCATCTTTATAAAAGTGTTATTCCCTTACAGATCTCTATGATGCTGAAAAAAACCCTCAAATCCTGACTGCCACACACTTCAGGCAGAAGCACTGATTCCGTCTATTTAGGGTATTCCCAAAAGGAAAGTGTGGATAATAAAAATGAGTACTGGCAACAAGGCAAACCTTGTTAATCGATACAGACTAAGTCACTGGCTAGCACTTCTCAGCTGAGAAAGCATCAAGTACATTCCTCTTGAAAATCTTCCCCTGTGCCCAGGACTATTATCTGCTGGTAGCCCTGGCTGATTTGGAAGATGGTGGGCTAATGGCAGGAATTAATGCACTTAGTGCCCTTTAGGAATCAAACCTGGAATTTGTCAATTCAAATACAACTTGGAGTAGACAGTGATCGAAGTTTAAAAAAAAAAAAAAAAGAAAGAAAAAAAAAGTATGTTTACTCTCAGTTTTTCCACAAATAGGCTTTGAAATGCCAGTCAGTTTTGTTTTACCCTGTTAGGGAGAAACATAAATGTCAACTCCTAAAACACATTAGGAAATTTGCATGGCTGAGAAAGAGGATATAACATACACAATGATTTTCTTTTCTGAAGTCAATTACTCTGGCTCCCGAGCCTGAATGAAGCAGCTGCAAACCTTCAGAAAGCAGCTGCTCCCGTAACCCCTCCGCACACTTGCCGACTGCCGGCGTTCGGTGCCGGGGTCCCAGCCCAGCCCAGGAACCCGCTGCATGTGGCCTGGCTTTCTGAGGTCACTCTGAGCATTGTTTAGTCACCCAGGGACACATGATGCCCATGTCCTCCCTGGCATATGTCGGTAGTTTTATATTTTGTAAAGCAACACGTGATCCTAGTGCGTAGATAAGAGGAAAGCAAGAGGTTTGTGTTCCAGCAGGCACTGCCCGCGTTGCCAGCCTGCCAGGAGCTTGGATTTGCTGTCCATCGAGTCTCATACAAAGAGCCATCAACTACCAACATCTCCCGACACCATCATTTTATAACAAACAGCACCGCTGTATAAAGGCATGTACACCTCCTGCTAAGATGTGGGACCCGGTGAACATACAGATCCAGGAGATACTACGAACACACGGCCAAAAGACACCACCTTCTGGGAAACCTGCTGGCACAAAGAAAGGAAACCGGCTTCTGCTGCCTCCAACACCTGAACCACAGAAGGTGCAGGCATTCAAGATGCCTGATCAATAAATAGTAGAAATCAGTAGCCTGTAGACAAGAAATCTATACATTTCTTTAGCATTATGGACCCAAATACTTCAATAAATATAAACCTTTTAACAGATAAAGGGAAGTCAGTAGCGTGGTGACTGCTTTTAATCAGAACAAACCATTTTACCTTTAAAACCCTTAAACTCTGAACATTAACCAGCGTTTATTGCTTAAAATTAGAGACTGCATGTTCTGTTACTATTGCACAGAGCTCGAAGACTCTATGTCCCACGCCATGCTCGGAGTGAGGGCATTTCAATTCACCAGCTAGATTATTTTTTCAAATCAAGGCAGAGCTTCTGTCACACGGTGCCTGTTCTACGCCCAGTGAAATTAGCAGTGACTGGAATAACCCATGATTGGAAATTTAAATTATTTATAACCTTTGTGTAAACCTCTCAAGGTAGTCATTTAGCGCTGCGGCGTTCACTGCACTTTCCATTACGCCGAGGACGCCGTTCTGCCCCGTGGTGCTGGAGGTGTGGGGCAATGCGGAATCCTCAGCTCTGCAGCCACCCGTCTTTGAGGGGGGGCAGTGGGGAACCGAGGGTGGCTGCAGCTGAACACAGCATTCACCCACCCCAAATTCAGACACGGTAACACGCGTTTCCTTCTTAGCATCCCCAAATAGGAGTTTAACCACTTTTTTTTTTTCCCTGTTGGGCTGGAATGGGAGGAAGCAGAAGTGTGTGTGTGTAAAAGGGAAGAGGCGAGGAAGCTGAGAACAGCAGAGCGTGCTGAGAAGTTCAAACATTTTTCTTCTACAGCTATGAAGGGAGCAGGCACGACCATCCACCAGAGAGAAAAGACGAACAGACATAGCTTCTGTAGCGAGACCCCGCTAACACGGAGAGGTGGGCTGCTGGTGCTGTGAACAGAAGATCAGCTTGTTTCCAGCAGAAGCTCGTGCGGCCGAGGAGCAATGGAGCTCCTCATGGCGTAACGATGGCCCTGCGAAGCTGCTGCAGCAGGCGGGACCAGCAGCCCATCACTCAGGGACGATTTTGGCCTCACCAGGCAAGGCTTGCTGGAAACCCATCATCAGGGAAACACGAACTTCCTAACAGTCACTGCGACCCTATGGGCAGGAAAACAAGAGACTGGCATACTGTCTTCCAGAGAGAGCTTGCATAAATCAAAACGTGATTATGCTACATTTTGAATGTTAGATTTTCCACAAGATGGTGAAGCACAGAGATATATAACCTGTTTTGCATTGGTAATTGCAATAAATTATCATAATCTTTCCCGAGTCCTGCTATCACTATTTTTTAGATTGAACCTTTCCTGAGGGTTTTAAAAAAATACAGTTATTAGACTTAAAAATATCACCTACCCATGAAAGCAAGCTGGAGCCACAACTGAGTACGTATCCTGCTACCTGTTAAAACACCATAATGCAGGAGTGAAATATTCCCTTTTCCAACACTCTACTGGATCAAGCTTTTTTGTTAATTTTATGAGTGCTGTGATGGATGATCACAAAAGCCCTTTTTGAAGTAAGTGTGTTTAATCTCTCAAAGAGATTGATTTGAAATTGACCCAGTTTCAAGTGAATAAAAATTGTAACAGTTTCAAATTGATTCAATTTTGAGTCTACTCAAATCATATGTTTTACATCTAACCTTTGGATCGGAGAAATATTTCCATTTCTCTTCAAAGACTGGAGGGTGGGGCCACGAAAAGGAACTAATACTTCTCTTTTCGAAGTTTCTACAGTATAGTACTTATGCCAAAGCAACACAGAAGTCTTGCTTCCTGAAGTACAGAATTGCAATTATATTTTTCTTTCAGAATCTATATGTTTTCATATGTGTGGATCATAGGGCCCTGCAGTGACCCACAGACCCCAAGGCTCACAAAGTTCAGCTGTTTCTGAATGCAGAGAAGGCAGAAGGGCAGGAGGGAAAGGCAAACTCAGGGCACCTTTGTTCTCCCTCCAGTTCTGACATAGTTCAGGGGCTTATGTAGCTCTTGGCATTTGCTGTAAAATAAAAAAAAAAAGTGACAGATTCATCTAACTTATGCTCTTTTTGGATGCAGCTGCAGAGAAGAGCACTTAGGATGCAACCTCGTTACTTGCTGCGAGATATTGTGGACGTTCACAGGACTTCTCCAGCTGCGACGCTGCTCATCCCCCGGGTCACCATGAGGCGATGCAGTGGCACCGACTCAGGGCACATGACTTTAAAAAATTAAGGCAATGGACATCCCTGCTCTCTCAGGTGCCTGGTGAATTACTGCAGAGTAATTACCCAGTAGACAGCGATCGTTTACACAGCCAGTGTGGTGTGTGCATCACCAAATAACCAGCGTGCACAAAGCTCAGCACCCAGCCAGCAGATAACGCCTACCCCTGACCGAGGCATTCTTCCACCAGCACTGGGAAATGGGAGAAACCTGCTGGGATTCTGAGCGGGCCTTGGAAAACCGTAAAGCCATATGGAAACAGCATTCCAGGGGCTGCTTTTTGCACTGGAGAACACACCCCAAGCAGGACCTCTATCTGAAAAGAACCCAAGGTGCTTCCCTTCCTGGCTGGCCACTAGTCCAAGTTTTCCACCTTATCTCTGCTTGGTTTGGGGATTTTTTTTTCCCCTCTTTTTTTCTCCTCTCTTCTTCTTGTTTAAATTGCCACCAAAAGGAACTTTTACTGTTACAGTCGAGGTCTACAATCAGCCATGCAAATAAACTGTTGTGCCTGTAAGCCTGTCTCAATGTCCTTCAGGCAGCATAAGGAAAAGCGTTATAATAATTAAAAAACTAGACCTATTGCCTTTTCAAGATAGCATTCACCATTTACATAAACCCAGTATCACTTCAGGATAAGAAACACCCATAGAAGAAAAAAAAAACCAAACAAACCAAAAAACCCCAACAAACTACTTTACATTTTAGACATCCAACTAAGTGCACAGGGGAAGGCACTTTTTAAAATTAAATTACAACTTTTAAAATGGACAAAGATCACAATACTAGGTGCATGTGAAATAGTTTAACTGCAGACTGGAGTTAAATCCTGCCTTGTTTGCTTAAATAAGGCTCTGATTTCAGTAGGGTTACAAAAGAAGAGGCAATTCAGCATATATACATTTATAGAATCAGAAAATAAGTCAAATTCAGACTCCTAACCGTGTAGTTGAGTACACAAATACAACTTCAGTCCTGAAGTTATATTAAAAATTCTATTGTAGGCAATTAGGATACCAAACACATTTGCTTAGAGTTTGTTTACATCCTGGAATAATACAGTTTATGTCTTCATATTAGTATTAAAAAAGCGCTTGCCAAATGAACTCCAGTTACCCATCAATTAATTTCTCTTAACTTCTTTAAGTGCTGAAAAACCCTGAGTAAAGGAAGTCAGTGCCTCATGCACACCTGAAACAAGCTGTGACCCGATGCACATTGAGCAACTCCAATTTATCATAAAGTCTGTAAAGAATCCAAGAATAGCTCGCCTTAACTCATAGTATTTTGGTCTAGACAGGTTTGGTTTCCATTTCCTTATCACAAGAAATAGAGAGGTAAGACACAAGCTAGAAGTTTTATTCACAGACAGCACTGACCACAAACAATTCAGACGGGTTCGACAGGTTGCCATCCCTACATCTGGGAAAAGGCTGCGCATTGTGCACGTTTAGTAACCACACCGATTTTCTGGTTTAGCAATGCTGAAAATTAATTGGTGCCAGGTCAAAAATACTTGAAAAGAAACAAGAAAACTCTTTTTAGGCGCCTACAATTGGACAAATAAATACGTACCTAAGTTTCTACACTACTGCTCTGATATTCAATGAGTGTGGGCACCCAGTTCCTGATTTTCTATGCCCAGAGAAGAAAAATGTAGATGTTTCCCCAGTTGTGGATACCAGATACAACTTTGTATGTATGCTTAAATATTTATGCTCAGAAGTCTGTAACTTTCCCTCTCACTACAGAGGTTGAAGTATAGTAATAATGCAAGTGAATAAATATCTATGTATCTGTGAACACTCTAATTCACTTCCAGGCTGACCTGGTTCTTTGGTAAATAAGCTTTTTCAAGCCATTTCTCAGCTGAGAGTCCAGGCCTTGGAAATACCTTAAACATACAATGTTCTCCTGAAACTTGTTTTTATTGCAAAAATACGTGGAGTGCATGGCATATGTTTCTGGAATCTAGGCAGCCTGTGCTATACAGTAATTCAAATGTGAATCCCCTCTCCATTTTTTTTTTCCCCAAAGATCCAACAACCAAAGAGAAAGCAAAACCCACACTAAAGTAAACATAGTATTTGAAATAAGAAACCCAGCAGAAAATAGACAGCCAGTCTGGAACGCAGCAGAGTATTCCAAAAAGGAGGGAAGTCAAGATCTTAAACATCAGAAACTTAATTACTCAAGTACTTCATTAGCATACTTTCATCTTAACTTTGTTAATCATCAAGTAAACTTGGCAGCAAACTCCCGATACTAAATTGAGGTATGCAATATTACTGTAGCTCATTCAAGGAATAAAATTATCACTAATCTCATCCTTAAATACATATGGCTCCAAACTACCTTGAGTCACATTGTAACCATCACCATTCTAAAGTCCCACACAATTTAAGAGATTTTGGTGATTAGTGGTGCAGGGAAGTTATGAAATAGTATAAACTTAGAACATCAAAATCATCCTTGGTGGATAAGAGGTTCATTGCTCAAACTTTCTTCACACTTCTCAATCTGCTTAGCACCATAATGAAGAAAAAAAAAAAAAAAAAAAGGACGAATCCACAACTTACACACAAGAATGATGTTTCTTTACCTGAAACAGAAAAATTCAACCCATCTTCTCCCAAACTCTCCCTGCCCTCAGCAAGACATCTGGCTTCCTACCTTTCCACACAAATCATGTCTGGCATTTAGAGAACTTGGCAATGTGTGTCCCGCTTCCAGTCTCACACCACAAACCCAAAACAGATTCCTGTCCTACCTAGCCAGTATTTTAATAGCCCTATGCTGCTACTTCTCGGTGGCTTTTATCTTTCTCATAAAAATGAAGGGGAGGTGCATTGTTTAATACACTGAATGTCACAGATGTGTATGTACAATAACCTCCCCAAATGTACTTTTGTTACAGATGTGGAAAATACCGAACACGCATTCAATCTCTGATCTCTCACAAGAGTCTGAAAAAGCAGACCTCGTTGCCATATCAGGGGTGGTGCGCAAGGGGAAGAAACTATGATCCAGCAGAGGAACTTGAACAGAACTCACATTATGCATTTCTCAAGAAACACAAAAAGATTCACTATTCTGACCTCTAAAACGTATCTAATTTTATGCATGTACAGAAAGCATTTTCAGGGTATATGCAGAAGACTTATCTTTCAAACTACCTTTCTGGATGAGCAAGACTGGACACAACGCATGTGCATACTTCTTCCTCAAAATGCCGAGCTGGTTTTCTTGGAGCATGCTGGACACCACAGCTATACGGGAGCCATAGCTGAAAGGTCTCAGTTCACTTTGCAGGAAACGGTTCTTTGTTTCTGCATTCCCAGAACAAACCTATAATGAACATGTAACACTGAAGTGCAAGGAGTTGCATGTAGTGTATGGATGCTCGGTTTCAAGTACAACTCTGACAATGGATACGCTCTCTCAAATGTTTAGACGAGAGCCAGCTTTCCATCCCTGGGTTTTGATAAGCAATCACTTTGTTATCACTGCATCATCTGGGCTCCCTCCCCCCCGCCCCCAGCCCACGAGAGGAAGAATGCCAGAGCTCCAAGTGAGCAGCGAAGTCATGAAGTCAGTCCATGTCTGACAAACACCCATGGCAGCAGAAGGATCACACGGTTTTTCTCACTGTAGGCAAAAAAATGCAATGGCACAGCTCGTCACACAACAGTGAAGAGAAGGGATAGTCATCTCCCATCTAAAAGACCGTCTATTATTCTGAGCAATGAGAAGTCATATGTAAATTCAAAAAGTTACATTAGGCATTCTTATTTGCATCGTCATTGTCTTTGAAAACAGAAGCCTGTATCTTTTGATTCTTCACCTCCGATAAGGCCTTCAGTAAGTAAAGAGACCTTCTCTTTGTGCCTACAGTGTCTATAAATCCCTACAATATGGAAATATTTATAGAACTAAGTTAATATAAATATTAAATCATATTTAAACACATCCTCTATCTAGTGATAACTGTCACAATAATAATAAATCTAGGAATATTTAAACGAACCAAGGTCAGTGAAAAATTACAAAGGTAATTCTCCAAAATCATTAAAGTACCAAAGGGTTTTAAAGTATCTTTTCAGATTTAAACATAAGATAAATTAAATCAAGACTTCTGCTAGACACTTAACATTCAAAAACTTCATCTCTGTCTTAGAGGGAAAAAGTCACATACTTGTTTAAGTGACAGCATCCTTTCTGCACACCTTTCTGTTCCTCAATCTCTTTCTCTCAATCTCCTTCCCTTACTTCATTTCGTGCTGCAATTCCAGAGCCAAATGCCCATGCAAACTCAGTTCACCTGCACTGAAATCAACATTTCAACAAAATATAGAGTTGGAGAAACCGAGGTGTAGAAAGTTTTAAGTGTTTGCTAGAAACACGCTACATCAGTGCTGAAGCTGGAAACCAGAAGTAGGGCATGGCTTTGATAGAAGGCTAAGCTAGACACCCCTGTTACAGCTCTCCAACTCAGAAAGATCTTCTTGCTCCCTCCTTTTTATTTCTAACTCTGACACAGATGCAGCAAGTAACTTAGCGGCAGCAAGGTGGAAAGGAACTTAAATTATCTCTCCCATCAGGAAAGCGTAACACTTCCCCACCTCAAGGCTGCCGACACCATGGCTGGAAGAAACACTACCGGTTTTATCATCTCTTGGCAAGACAAGGAAATGATACAACTCAAGTTAATTCAACAGTAAATTAATCTTATTCTTGTATCCGTTCTCAACCCTCAGAACAAATGCTATCACAAGGGTATCAAGTCACATTTCTCAGGAACACTTTAAAGTTGATCACTTCCAACAGCTAAAACAAGACCAGGTTGGATGGGATTTGAGCAACCTGGCCTCATGGGAGGTGTCCCTGCCCATGGCAGGGGGGTTGGAACTAGGTGATCTTCAAAGTCCCTTCCAACTCTAGCCATTCTATGATTCTATGACTTTTTTCAGATGCCCACATCAGACTCCACACTTGAATATCTTGCCTACTAATAACAGAGCAAATGCAAATAATCAACTGTAGCTCAGTGCTTACTGCCTTACCTGCCATTTTGTGTCTAAGAAAATAACTTGACTTTGTAAGTATTCATCCTAATTGTTTAAATTGGGATAACAGTGGTAACATTTGGAAACAAATCATTAGATGAATATATCCATAAATGAGAAACTGGTAAGGGAATATAAACACAAACACTGACCTGTACCTTTTTCAATACCCAATTCAAAGAAAAAAAAAAACTGAACACACAACTTCCATTTCAGACTAGTTTTTCACCCAGAAGTCCATTTGCAACCATCCTCAAAACTACAAACATCCCATTTCATCCTAGCATCATAATATAGCAGGATAACAGGACTATATCAAAAGGCAAAAAGTTTAGCAATGTCATTCTGATCAGTCTAGTTGCTGCGGCATTTCTTGCACAATTGTAATCAGTCAATCAAGCAGAGATGTCTGGGATCTGTCTGTTACCTGGACATCAGATCTATTAACTATGCACTTTTTATAACAGCGCCTTAAAGAGCTTTGTAAAATAAATGGGTTTTAAAGCATCAAAGCTGAAGTTACATGTCAGACACCATTTTCCCAAAACCAGCTCTCTGTCAAGGATTACTAGTTCAAAGCTATGGATTCTTGATCACTTAGTCTCTTCTTTGCCCAAACCTCCAAAAGACACAGAGACTGCCAAAATGAAATAAAGTCATTACAGAACAGCTGCTTCCAATATTTTAAGACTTATTTGAACAACTTACAAGTTTTGGTTAACTGACTTTTAATTTTTACAGTGCTTTATGTAGCATCTAAGACCTTGTTAGATATTGCAGATTCGGTATTTATGTAAAGTATTTGCTTTATGCACAATGTCATCTGCCGAATCACTATGCTGTAGAAGCACTTGATGCGTATTAGAGCAGTCATACCCTTCCAAAAATTTAAAAGAGCTACAGGGAAATTTTATCAGCTGTTCCTTAACTTTCTGTGCATAAATCTCTCTGCTCCAGCACACTATCAGTCGGACAATTCAGATTTCACTGGGTGTTTTCTTCAGCGTGATACTGACTACAAGCAGAATTGAGATCAGAGGTTGAGATCATCTGTGGTAAGGGCAAGAATTTCGATTCCAACCCCAGTGGAGCAAGAATTTCGATTCCAACCCCAGTGAAGTCAGAATTCACACATACATACACACAATGACTCTTAGTCGGGAAATACGGCAAGATTCTCAATTACAGATTAACAAAACCTAAGTCTACTCGAATTAAAAAACAACAAAAAACCGCAAACCCAACACACCTAGCCCTAGCAATGCACTTACACTCTATTTCTCATCACTATAACTCACTTGAATGTCTTTAGCTGTTTGAACTAAAAATCTGCTATTGAATCACTCTCATCTGCTATGCACACGTTTACCAAAGATTGTCAGCCCCCAATAGCTTTGGGCAGATGTTGGATTCCTACAAAAATGAGATTCTAGAGCACCACGCTGTAAAAGTGTGTCAGGAAGGAGAATCCTTTCAACAGACACGTTTTATATGTGGCTATAAACACTGTAGGAGCAGGATATAAGCTATGAAGATCATTATTTAAAATTATTTCACCTTTGCTCAGAGCTCATAGTCATATTTGCTTCTACAGCAAGTCTCAAATCTCACCAGAACATGAATGGGCTCTCCAAATAATAGTTCCCAAAGAGAGAGCAAAGGTCTATCAAGAAGAGTGTCTGGGTTGCCTGCTATACAAACCTGGAGTAGGAATGCTTCTAATAGCAACAGAGGTCCAACCATTTTCCATTTACAGTTGTGGAAGTTGTCCGTGAATGTGAATGGGAGATTGAAGGGAACACACATGCCACTCCCTTTCATACAAAATTCTTAAAGAAAATGGAAGTTTCTGCATTTTGTCACTCCTCAAGGAAATCTGATACTTAACAACACCTGCACACAATGAGTACCCAAATGAAGTCATAAAGAGCCAGCTGCCCTTTATTTAAAATGCCCTTTGCAAAAAACTTGCCATACATTCTTTTGAGAGAAGCAGAACCGCCAGGAATCCCACCACCACAGAATTCAACATCCAGAATTGTAAGCATCAACGAAGCCTGAGCATCGTGTTGATAAGAACCACACTTGTATTGAAAACAAGGTTGAAAATGTGGTACGGTTACAATCACAGAGACTAGGATTTCAAAGACACACTTTCTTGCAATAGAACAAGCTAGGATTTTTAAAAATACAATCATTATGTACAGCAAAATATGTGGCCATAAGACCAGCCTTAAACTAAGGCCTTGTTTACACAATTTCTGCACTGTCAGGAAGTATTTGGGCTGGGAATGTAATTTTTCTTCCAAATCAATTAAATATTTGCAATTCTCACTGTGAAAAGAGCTATATACCACCTTCGTATTGACACGGGTATAATATATTCCCACAGGGAAAAGGAATAAAAGAGTACCTTTATATTGATACAACATTTTCCTCGAGTGTAGAAGCTAATATAGCTTTCATTATTCAGTCAAGTTAAAGCAGTATGATGTTTTTCTAATTTATAGACAAGGCCTATGTTTAACAAGCACCAAAACACTTCAGAGTATTTGGAAGATCAGACTACTGAGCTCTACTTTTTGTACTGTCCTCACCAAGTCATAGAGAACATTGAACATCTAAATACATTCAAAACTCTGATTAGACCCATGTCATGGTTTCTTAAATCCTTCACTGTTTAATGAACACGCTTTTTTGGCAAGAACTAGAGTATATCCACAAAAAAAACCCCAGCATAATCCAGAACTTACTAGGCTGCCTTCAGCTGCTCTGCTAGGCTGAGAAAAACTGGACTTTTTGTGCCGCTGTGTGATACACACACCCATTTTTGCATCATTCCTCAATCACAATACAGGCAGTAGGGCAACAGGAGGCACTAGAAAACATGAAGAATCTGCTACCTGTTGGGGAGAACAGAATAAATATCTGTTTTCATTAAGTGGAACAAGTTGCTTCCAATGCACTGATCTGGAGCACGTCCTGTTGATTGCTAAAAACTGTATAATCCCATTGAAATTAAGGCAAAATTGAACCATAGCAATAGCCGAGATGTAAATATATAGCATTTTTTAAAAAACTTTAGACATGAAGTTTTTTAAACTTCAGACACCGCGGCAGTCAAGCTTTCTTAGTTTTCAATGCATCGTTTTTGTTAAAATAAACCCTTACTATTAATAAGCATTATTCTTCTGCCCCTCTAACCTGGAAGTCCCCAGGGAGTTGGCTTCTAATTAATTTTTAGAAATTTCTGAAAGACAAGCTACAAAGAGGTTTTCCATTTTCACTTAAAAGTGGAGAGGCTGGATCAATTTGTCTGTCACTTGAAGGCCCCAAGCACAAGCTGAGGGAACGCCAGTAGGGTTGCCTTCTCCAACCCTCTTTGTTTTGAACTGTGACTGTATCCGTCTGACTGATACAACTTGACTGATTTGTACCAGAACAGGTCCTTGCTGTTTTGAAGGACACCTGAGCTCAGGAGAAGAGCTACCTTGAATACTTAAGTATGTATTTTCCAAATTTTCAGTAGATACCAGATGTTGCTAAAATAAGTATCCAATTTTCAACTAAACCACAAGATTATAATTTTAATTTCCATCACTGGAATTTCAATACATAGAATTAAACTAATACTAAACACTGTTCTTCCAGTGACGAAGCAGAAAGTTTTCTTATGTAAAATAGAAGAAATTATCAGATTCAGAGTAGGAATCATGGCAGTTAATTTTCAGTTGGCCTCATTAAAAACCCCTTTACACATACATCATTGCTCAACTTTTGCTTTCATGTGGTAAGATATTTCAAGTACTTCTTGGGATAGGGGTGAGGGGAAAAAAAGTAAAAAAGAACAAAAAGTTGAAGGTTTTGTGTGCTCATCTTTAAAGAAGGGGCTCAGAGAGGAAGATAATGGAGGTAAACAAAATCCCTAGATCTTCCAAATGACAGAAGATACAGATGTCCTCCCACCCCAACCCCTCTGCAAATCAGGAAAGAAATAATGGTGTGATGCATAATTTTAAAGTGTTATAACACAATGAGATTAAAAGCTTAAATTTTATAAATAATCAACCTTTAGAATTTTAGCCCAATAAACCATGCTGTTCCCAGGAAGGAGTAAGGACCTTATCTTCCAAGGCCTTTTGCAATCACGCCATGCTACCTTCCTAAATGCTGCCTACTGAATATAGCATCCACTCATGATGGCATCACATAGGGTCAAGACCTAAACACAAATGAAAAACTGTGTTAAAAATTATTAAGTATTAGATAAACTAGCACTCTTGTGGTATGTCTTTTTTTTTTCTTTAAACACTCTCCTGAATCAAGCCCCCCCCCCTTTCACTCCTATTAAGACATAAATCAGGAATAACAGCCTATGTGAAAGTTAGTGTTTCATGTAATACATAAAAGCGCACAAAGTTGTTTTCTAAAAAACAGCATTTGTATTAAAATTCTTAAAATGGATAGACATCTCTTAAATGCATGTCTGGAATTAAAATGACAGTTGTTAGAATTTTCTTGGTACATCACAACGGTAAGATTTCCTTCTTTGCTGGCTGGAGGTACATCCCACAACAAAACCAAAGGAAAAAAAAAAAAAAGCCCACCCCCCCAAAATCCCAAAAGGCTAAATTCTTGTAAATTTGAAGTAAATGAAGCCCGAACTTGCAAGACATGGCAATTACAGTTAAAAGGCTCAGATGGAAATAAGAAATAAATTCCACTAACAATAGGCCCTTTTGTCCTGGCTTGTTCGGTATGATTACTGCAAGGAAACTGTTAAGTAGTTTTTGGAGTAGTAGATAATGGGATTCTGTGGAGCTTTCACAGGTTGGCACCGGCTGGAACAGCTGAGTTTTGAAGGCACTCTATAGACACAGGGTTGCTGTTGGCCCTGCATCACTTATAGGAAGTCTTTGCACTTTAGAGAGCTAGTCATCAAAATCAGTTATTGCCAACCTAAAAAGAAAAACCCTCGGAACAAAAACACCACCGCTCCCACCCGCCAAAGGAAAATTAAAATAAAAACGAAATCACACACACACGCACACCTAAAAAATTGTGCAGATCGGTAACATTTTCACAGCTGATTTAAAAAAAAAAAAAAATAAACAAACAACAAAACACAACAGGAAAACCCCAACACGCTACCACTCTCCTGCAAACTCCCATCCGATACAGCAGGTAAACAAAATAGAAGATTATTTCACAAATCATCAGCAGACACTTTCTGGCACCCCACACTGTATTGGCATCAGTGTTTGAGTTACAGTCCCAGTTCAGATGTGCAATTCTCCAGGCGGGACGCCTCGGGCACAGCCCCCCAGCTTTTGCATAGAGATCCTCGGGCCGGCGGCGGGCTCCACGCGTGTCCGGGCTCCACGCGTGTCCGGGCCGGGCTCCACGCGTGTGCCCCGCTCCCGGGGCGGGCAGGGGCCGCTCCCCGCCGCCGTCCTCCCCCGTGCCCGCTGCCAGCGCGGGGCAGCGGCAGACACTGACGGGAAATATGCAACGACCAAGACTGGACGAAACGTACATGCCGAAAAAAGCCACATTTCCAACACGATATAATTAATTTTTTTTTCCTTTTTTTTTTTTTTGTGGCGGTTTTTTGTTTTGTTTTGTTTTTTTTTTTCCTCCTTTTTTCCGTTTCTGTGCGTGTGTCTGTGTCTGGCGGCCGCCGAGGCCAACGCGCCCGCCCCGCGGCTCGCCCCGGCCGGGGGTGGCTGAGCCGCCGCCGCCGCCGTGTGCCCGCAGCCAGCCCCGGCCCGCCGCCGCCCTCAGAGGATGGCGCAGGAGGAGCAGCACTGCTCGTCCCCGTTGGGCTGCGAGGCGTAGTTCATCTGCCTGACGATCTCCGCGAAGAGCTCGTCCACCGAGGCTTTGTTTTTGGCCGAGGTCTCCATGAAGGGGCAGCTCCACTCCTCGGCCAGGGCTTTGCCCTCCCCGAAGGAGACCTCCCGCTCGCCCTCCAGGTCCACCTTGTTGCCCACCAGGATCATGGGCACCCTCTCGTACCTCTTCACCCGGATGATCTGGTCCCGCATGGGCTTGATGTCCTGGAAGCTCTGCTGGTTCACCAGGCTGTAGACCAGGATGAAGCCCTGCCCGTTCTTGATGTAGAGGTCCCGCATGGAGGCGAACTGCTCGGTGCCCGCCGTGTCCAGGATCTCCAGCACCGACGGCGAGGAGTCCACCTCGATCTCCTTGCGGTAGAAGTCCTCGATGGTGGGGTCATACTTCTCGATGAAGGAGCCCGTCACGAACTGGACGGTGAGGGCGGACTTGCCCACGCCGCCCGAGCCCAGCACCACCACCTTGTACTCCCGCATGGCTCCCGGCGCGCCGCCTCCCTCGCCTCCCGCTCGGGGCTGCCGCTTCCCTCCCGCCCTCACGGCGGGCGGAGAGAGGGAGGGAAGGAGGGAGGGGGGCGGGAAGGGGCGGCCGCGCCTCACGGAGCCGCG
>JAOXJK010000051.1:9922613-9950958 GCA_025774025.1 Xenus cinereus
TCGGGGCGCGGCGCGCGTCCCCTCAGGGAGCGGCGGGATGGCGGGGGTCCCCCTCAGGAGCGGGGTGGGCTGACTCGGCCGCCCCCGGGGTGCCGTGCCCAGCGCGGAAATGGCGGAAGGGCGGTGGGAGCGGCAGCCCCCTGCTCGCTTATCTGCGGAGGGCACGGCACGGTTATCTCCTCACCGACCGGCTCTCCCCGCCCTATCGGCCCTCCTCAGGGGACGGGACGCCCCTCGCAGCCGGCGCCAGGGCCGCTGTGAGCGCTCCCCGAGGGAGGCTGTCTCCTCACGGGCGCCTGGCGGCGTCTCTGACCCCACAGGGGCAGCAGGAGGGGAGCCGCTGCCAAGGCCGCATCCCCCCCACCATGGAGGGGCTGCCAGCAGCGCCTTATCACCTTGTGCGGCAGGGCCCGGTGGGTGTTGGGGTCCCTGAGCAGCCCCCTGAGCTCCCTGACCCCTCACTGCCCAACTGGCTTCGGAGGCTGAGTGTGCCCACTCCCCACTGGGGAAAAACATCCCTGGTGGGAAAGGCTCTCTTGGCCCCCCCGGCGCTCCTCAGGAGTGGCAGCTGGAGCTAGCTGGTCTGTCTGCCTCCTGAGCTGGGAGGCCATGGCGGCTCTGGCCATAGTGGCTTTTGAGGAGCCCCTTCCAGGACACCCCAGCTTCTGTGCTCTCCCTGGCCCTCTGAAATCAGGACAGGCTGATCTTCCAAGCTGAAGATGTGGCAGTTACCAGATGTTGATGCTGTTTGCACTACATGGCCCATGAACAGCAGTTTAGCCTGGTGAGGTTGACTCATGGGGACTGGCTGTTTGCCATTGTTTGTAAAAGTCATTCCTTGGACTTTCTATCAATCAGACATTCCTTTCAAGGAAGTATCATTAGTTATTTTGGCACCCTCCAGCCTTTGCTTTTACATCCTCCTCCTGTTCTCAGCATTTATTCAAGTAGTTATGGCACGTAGGTCCTTTCTACCTCACCTTCTTGTTTACAAACCTAATTTAAACACAGTACTTGAGGAATCAGACCATGGTAGACAAAGACAAAAGGATTTGCAATGAGTTTTGTAAGCAGCATTCTGTTATTACTGAAGAGTTTTCACACACACTAAATTCTACTTAAATTATTTTTCCAGAATTCACCGTTGGGGATTCACTCTGTTGGATCTAGCTGTGCTGCATCCCCTGGTGAGTACCGCATCCCTGTCTTCACGAGCTTAAGCTAAACCCCTCTGCTATCGCTTGAGTAACTCTTTGCAAATGAAGCCTCTCCCAATGAATATAAAAGCTGCTTTCCATCAGCCCTGCTGTGGGGCGGGAAAAAGTTTAAAAAATTTTCTTAAAGGTATCGCCTATCTGAATCCCAACACGGTCCATATTCAGCTTGTAGGTGTAGTGTAGGTCGTGTCCTGTACCTGTTAGTTGGGAGTCCCCAGGTGGGATGCTGGTCTGCCAGCCCTCCAACCTGATGTCTCCCAGGTGCACCGTCTTCTCACTCGCCTGCTAAATTTCTCAGCTGCAGGCTGATCCTAAGTTAGTTAAAGGTGCTGTAGAGATCGATCTGGAGATTGATCAGATATTTTATCTTACACTGAATGCTGAGGGCTGGGCTTTGGCTGTATATCTGTTCTGGACTCTGCCTGCTAACCACATTACCCTGGACTTGTGACGAACCTGTAGGCCATCTTTTTTCCAGAGCAGTACTACAGTTCTTTGAAAAAGTAAAGATGACCTCTACAACTCCACATTCCATGAATGAGTTTCTTAATGACTGCTCAACTCATGCATAGACCTGTATAGGTGTTGGGTTTGGAAACAAAATAAGTGAGCTCACTATGAGGCTATTAAGTCCTTTTCCCACCTCTTCCATTTTCTCAGTTCGCTGTCCGTCTGATTCCCACTTCTAGAAGTCCTCCAGAGGCAGAGCTAGGACATCACCTGCTGACAGCCTACTCCCACCTTCATGTAAGCCAGCCAAAATCAGTCGCCAGCCAAAATCAGTCACCAGCCAGCAAGCGTTTGCCAAGGTACCTTTAAAAACAGCTATAAAAAAAAAATGGTTGAAAGGCTACAGTATTACTGCTAAAAATTTTTTATGTTCTTGTTCTGTTGACGCACTTTGTTATGCTGTTTGCTGTTTTGATTGCAAAGTGGATTTGCTTACCTTCCTTACCTCTATAACAAGCCCACATGTAAATTACTTACATTACACTTTCCCCTAACACAGCAGTAGCTGATTTTATAAAGACCAGACAATTGTAATGTTGGTTTAAATCCAGTCTATTTAATCCCAGTTCACTGTTGAATTGTGGTGTGGGGTTTTTTTCAGTGACAAGAAAAAAATTGCTCTATATATCTTTTCATTCTACGCTATGCTATTAATTGCTGCTATATGGTGTTCAAAGTAACAAATGATCTTTGCGCTGTTGAGTTTAAATATGGAATATTATTTCTTAAGTCCCAGTCCTCTACTACATCTATTAATGTAATCTCTCTTGTTACCAGCCAGCTCTAGGTAATTAGTTAGTCTGCAGTGCTTTTAGAAATTTGGAGTCCGTGAAATAATAGCAAGGTTTCTGTGGGAAGTAACTAAAAGAAGCAAGTCTGGGTTTGTTAGAAATAAATTTTCTGTGCGTGGCTACAGACCGCTAAGGGGATCTGCAAGTTGAAAAGGTTGAAAATCCCTGGCTAAGGGTTTAGACATTTAACTTAAATAAATCACAAGAGTATTCAGCACATCATTTTTGAATCATGAAGCACACATTATAATGGGTTGTTGTACTTCATGAATGGTACCATGGTTTAGCCTCTCTCAGGAATAAATGAAAATTGTCCTGAAACAAGCTCTGTTTGGGCAACATGAAAGCATTACGATCAAGCAGAATCTAGACAAAATATAATTATCAGACAATTGGCTATACTAATGTGATTTTCAAAATTATCAAGTATATTTTAAAAACAATTCCAGGGTGATTTGATACTATCTTAAAAATGTCAAAATAAAAATCAGCTGGAAAGCATAAATTTTATTACTAAACAGCTTACCATAGAATATTTACATATATAACTAGCTTTTACTGTGTTGAGTAACTGTGTTCGTTCAGTAAAACTACTCATACAAGCTAAGATTATTTCTTTGCATAGTTTAGAAAGATCAAGTCATTAGCTGCTTTCTTTTTTATAGTTACCTTTGTCTGTACAGGTATCAGCATTGTAGAATTATAAAGCAGTGATGGGTATTTTCAAAAATGTATTTCACTTATCGGCAAAGACTAAACCTAAGTGTGGTTTAATCAGTAACACATACGATATCTAAAATTTCAGTACTGTGAAAGTTTGTCAGTGTCTCATGACAGCAAGTTTTAGTGCTGTGAAAATAGGTAAAGATTTTCTGGTTTTACTGAAGGACCCCTCTAACCAGCTCTTCTGGTACTCCTTCTTTAAAGAGGCATAGCCAAACCACTTACAGTGATGGGATTAACTCCCAGCCAAGGTCAGTGTTAGCAAAGGGATATATAGCCTCCTCAGATGTGATTAAGTACCACTGATCTTATTTAGGATGAGTATTTTATAGAAAAACTGTGCTATACCTGAGGAACAGAAAAATGTTGTGAGGAATGGGCTGAGTTGCAAGATATGTCCTGTGTAGTATTTTTATGATTCTGAATTTTGGAAGGCCTGAGTTCTGTAAATTAAACAGAGCTAGAATCTGTTGGAAATGTGTGGCTTTGATTAAAACAGACACTTTAAAAATATGATCAAAATTAGGTAAGCGTGCATATTTGCTTGTATCTGAAACTCTAATGCTCAAGTGGAGAGAGATCATAGCCTTCATTCAGATTTTCCCTGGCTTCTTCTAGTGACTATTCATTTAAATAATTTTTATTAATACATGGGAAGCTCTTGTGACTCTGAGAGAGATTCTTCTGAGATCATAGTGCTCTGCCATGTACTAGCTAAGCATGGTGATAATTGAGTTTTAAGGCTAGAAATAATACTAAATGTCGTAGTTAGACATTCAAGTTTTATGTGATAAAAGTGATTTTAATAATAATTTCATAGCATATATTTATGTAACACCTTTCATTTTGAACATGAAGATGTTGTTCCATATACTTTTTCCCCTCCTTTCCTTTGTGGCAATGGTAACTAATGGACTTGATTCCCTTCTCTGCTCTCAGTTGTGCAGCAGCAGTTTTTAGGTCCGTGGTGTAAACGGGCTCTACAACAGTGAGCTGATCTGTGATGAGAATAGGCCCTTCTGTTGTGGGTTCTGCTTAACTGCTTATGGGCCACTGGGGCCAAATGCAATTTTGAATTGATCCTCATTTTCAGCAGAACTAGAGGGTCCGAGAATGTCCTAATTCAGCACTGACACTGAGAAAATCCTGAGGGAAGTCATGGTCTAAGAATACTGCACACAGTCATTTTACTTCCTAATATCTGAAATGTTTCCTGGATATAATGTTACAATTCACTTAAGTTTTAATGACTTAATTGGTTCACATAAAACAGTTAAATTGAGAATGTTCAGAATTGTTTGGGGAAGAGATGCTATTCTGTCACTCCCATACTGTTAGTATGTGACATTAATATTAGCAGTAAACCTTAAAGGGAGAGTAGTTTCTGAGGGAAACTGAGAAGATTAAATAATCTCTGAGTTTAAACTACAGAATTACACTAAGTGTTTTCTGGCATTGCAGAAATCTGAAGAAATTTTTCAATTTTTTTTTTCATTTTGAATATGTGAAATTGAGCAAGATTTCTGGGCCTGAATTAGTTTTTAATTCAGTGGTAAACAAATAATTCTGTATTTTGGATTCACCAGCAGGATGGTTGTAGGTTGGTTTGTGTTTCTTTTGGTGCAGGGTGGGGAAGGAGAAACACTGAGCACAAAAATTGAAGTATTTGCGAGTTAAAGTATTTGCAAGTTTTAATAACTACTTGATAAACAATAGCGTTTTTAAGAATTTGTGTGTGTATTTGATGAATAAAACCTCCTCTCTCCCCTTTAATAGTAGCTAGGAGTGGGTTTGGTTACGTTTGTCACAATAGTGTCTAATAATATTGTCACCGACGCTCAGTGTGTCTCTCTTGTTCTGAAACAATGACTTTAGTTTTCTTTATTTAATTTGGGTTATTCTTATTGAATAGTGGTGGTGCATTCAGCGCTGTGCAAAAGATAGACTCGGTCTTCAGCCCTAAAATTTGCTGGTAAGCTTTCATCAAAAACCAGCAAGAAAGATTTACATGGTAAATAGGAACTCATTTTATGAATAACAGTGGAAGCAGCTGACTACTTTTGAAAATCTGCCCACATCCTGGCAGTTGGGGGGTTGAAGATCTCTGTCCTTCTATCTTTACTTCTCCTACCTCATCCTTCCTTTTTCCCATACCAGTAACCCTAAATACTGATCAGAAGGTAATGGAATCTATTGGTATAATAAATACACCCTGCCCAGAAAGCTGTGCAAAAAGCTGGATGTTTTTGTGTCCAGGTTGTTTATAACAGTGCATTTGTTTTCCTATATTCTACATTATGGAATATTCATATTTAAGAGAGAAAAGACCTTTCAAAATTCTTCATAAAAAATAACCTGGCATTCCAACAGTATTTAAATATAAAAATTAACTTGTCTGCACCTTGAGTTATTCTTGGTAATTCTATACGTGAATATAGAATATATCCTGAAACAAGACTGCCTAATGTCTGTTTATCTTAATCCAATGGTATTAGGTATTCTTATTCTAGAATCAAAATGTCTACATATGGAGTTAAATGAGATAGTCAATTAGGGTAATTCCACGGGTAGACTAGTTTTATTATAAGTGAAACTTCCATCTGCTCAACACCCAGATAATCAGAAAGAAACTGATAAGACAAATTGCTGCGTGACTCAGGCCAAAGGTACTGCTTAATGCTGTAATTGGATATGTTTGTAGTAGTGTGAGCTGGTTTCTTCCCTGACTCAACCAGCTGAACAGTCTCCCTTTTGCCAGCTACTTCCTGAGTAGGAGCTGATTTATGCAAAGTCATCCTTTTCCTGCCTGTCTGTATTAGCAAGTCGTGTGCATGTCTTTGGGAAATGTAGCCCCACTGTGCCTTTCCTCTGCAAAAAGATTCTCAAATGCGGAATACCCAAGTTTAATTTTTTCAAGAAAGAATAGCAGCTGCTGGTGGGTGTAAATAAATAAATAAGGTGACACATACACAGAAGAAAAAGTTCATTATTTCCATCAAATTCCTACCAGAGATCTTATCACTATTGAAAAAATAGCTTGTGCTGCCAGAACTTATCACATATTATCTGACTTGAACTGGTGTAATAACACCACTTTATTTTCCTTCTTAACGTGTTCAGTGGCATGTTTATATCCTACTCATAGATGTGATGTTTATAGTAAAAAAAAATGCCTAATTGTCAAAGTACAGGTCTATTTCTATGTTTTTTATTAGTTATCAACCCCTTTCTGTTTACTGCAGTAGGAATTTACATAAAAGGAGATGAAGATTAGGATTTTAGGTAAGTATATGAAACAGAGAACACTTATCTGGTACTATGTGCTGCAGTCAAGTTGTGTGTAGGTGTAGTGAAGCAGCTTTTGGAACCATAAATGTAATCTTGATAGCACTTTCATGGAAACAGTGCTATTGTATGTTAATGAAAATGGTATAATCAGCATGAAGTGAAACCGGTGACTAATTAAAAAAATAAACTTCCTGTCTGCAGCAAAAGCCCTTTTGTAGAAAAATGCATTTTCTTCATTGACGCATGGCATTATATCACATTACAATATTAAGTCTGCTAGCGGTACTGTTCAGACACAGCAAAAAGTTTGTAATTTGGAGAGTTTTCACTCTTCAATTTGCTTAATTCCTCCATCTCCTGACCAGGAGCAAAGAGCTTTACCTGACGGAGTCTTCTGTCAAATGCCAGTGAGGAATGAACACTTTCAACTGTGATCTTATCATGTTTCGTAAGTGAGATGGGAAATCTTCAGAAGTCCTAAAGAAGCAGAAAGTTATGTTTACAGATCAGCAGGTTATGGTCACTAGCTGGTTGTCCCCAGCTTCCTCTTTTTGCCAGCTTTCTTGCAGCTTCTAGTGTAGATTCAGTTGTAAGAGGAATGGAGGAAGCTGAGCCTTAAATCACAGGAGGTGGTGTTTGCAAAGTGAATATACTTAAACCCAAAGTCTCCTTTTTTGCCACTTGATACTATGTGCTGTGAATATTTACATTTTCTACAAAGGGGAAAAACCAAGTTGGGAACACTGGTTGCCACAAACGAAGTTGAGTTATGGATAAACTCCAACCTCCAGGGACATTTTTGTAAATTCACATCTTACCTGGCAGATCAATGTGGGTTTGGTGGCTGACTCATTGTTCTCCATCCTGTGATATCATATTTTATCCTCCTGAGCCGAATTGGTTAATACTGAAGGAGACTTAAAGTGGCATTTCTCTGATGGCAATGGCTGTAGGAGACAGGCTGCAGTTTGTGTCTCCGGGTGTAAAAAAGACTGCACAGCAATCAGTGAACAGTCAAAGCTTTAGAACCAAATAAATATACAGAGTAACCGTCGAGGCCTTTTGCTTGCTTTTGTTTTTGTATTTGTGGTGAGAGCTATGCAAGAGAAAGTTGCCACACAAGCATGTTTTGCTCCCCGTCTGACTCTATCCCCACATGATTTTTTCGAGAGTGATGATATTAGTACACTTGGAGAAACTCACAAAAAATGCACCCATTTTTAGGCACTTGGTACAAACCCATAAAATATTTACGGTATGGCTCCCTGGGAAGCCGAGCATTTCTAGGTCTCACGTAGGCAGGCAAGCCACAGATCCCTCAGCCTCACCCTGATTGAGTCCTTAAGACTGCAAGAGAAAAGAAATTAAACTAGACAAGAGGAACTGCCTGCTCAATTGAACTTTATTTTGTAGTACGCAGGCAGACTGCAAGGTCAGCAAATCTCTGCAAGCTCTGTGGCCATATGGGCAATGGCAGTTTATGAAACAACCGTGCCAGATTTGGCAGTCTTGCTGGTGACCACATGGCAGGTCAGTGAAAACTATTTCAATGCCAGCTGTATAATTTCACTCTTCAGTTATCTGAGAAGAATATGTAAGACAAGATTTTAGAAAGGATGGCATCATTTCAGCTCCAAAACTGAACACTGTTCTTTATAAGGTATATGCGCTTCTGATGTAACCAACGGAGTTCTTTTGCTACATCTTGGGTGATTGAAAACATCAGAGTTTAAATATTGACTGTTATTCTTTATATGTGTGTAGCCTTATATTTAAGTATTTTGAAGTAATTTTGGGGTAAACATATCAACAAAGGAGATAAGGGTGTTTCTTGAGAGAAAACTAAGACTTATGATAGGCTTAGACTGACGTAATTTATTTGTAGCCTCAACAGCCTTCAAATCTCTTGAAGTCCTCTAGTTTAACAGAATGCCATGTTTTCTGATTAAGAGAGCTGCTGCTTACAGCTTACTTACACTCGGGTTGTTTCTGGCTGGTCAAGGTTGGAGGGATCCTTGTGGCTGACCACTGATTGTGTCACCAGCCTAAACACTGTTTCATCTTTCAGGCCTTCGGCTGCAGGGCCAGATTAACGTGAATGTGGGAGCAAACTGAGTCTTGCAACACCTGGCCTCTGCAGATAACCCCACCCAGCTTGACTTCAGGCCAAGTCATGGCACAAACAACCTTCATTGTATTGACAGATGACCTCATGAGAATGAACAGATAAGACCAAATGATGTTGATACTACTTGATCTGTAAGCCATGTTTGATATTGTCAGCCAGGGCAGTCAGGAATGCTGATATGTGACCACAAGCCCTTGGAGAATTTGTTTGAAGGCTGGCTATCATCAGGCCCCGTCAGGACACTGATGAAGCCCTTGGGGCTTCATCCCCCCAGCTCACTCTTGTTAGGCGCCCTCCTTGCCCCACTGGGAAAATCTACCACTCTGAGTTTTCAGTAAGCCTTTCTGCATACTACAGTGCATAACGGCAACAATAAATATAAAATATTATGACTCACCGAATGAACACGTATTTCTATTTCTGTGTACTTTATTTGTTGTAAGTAGTTCCAGAAAAAAGGTACTGCAGGAGTACCCGTGGCAGTTTATCAGTCTAACTGCCTCCATTGGTGGCACTGTACTGCTTGAAGTGCACCAGTAAAACATACTCCAAACTAATGCCATCACGTGAGAAAAATAGAGTAGAAAGATCAGGCTAAAAATTACATCAAACATGAATTGATTCTCTTTGTAATCCATCGCTTAAGAAGGATGAGGAACCTGCTGTAGGCTCATAGAGACAGATCCCATGGTTCTTTGTCAAGTGGATTGTGATTTACCTGGGAATCATGTCTGAATGAAAGTAGAGTAATGTGGTACTGGGAGCTGATCCATAGTAAATGGAGAAAAAACACAAATTTACTTGCAAGAAGCATATTCTCCAGGACAGAATTGAATTGTACTTGTTTGTCACACTTGCAAACAGCAAACAAGACCTGGTCCTAGGATTTATTCCAATTAATCCTACTAATGCTTCTGTTCATTTTGGCCATTTCTTGATCACTCAAGAGGTGAACTTGGAGGATCTCTTACTATCAGTGAAACAGATGTAGCATTTTAACATTGTAAGCAAAACAAAATGTCAGGATGGTCAGAGAGTTTCAGTTTTCATCTGTACTGCAGGGGTTTTTGCTTAGTTTCATCCTACTAGTGATGCCTGCAGGCTACTTCACCCCATGAGCAGATTCTTTTTGCATAATAGTACACTAAAACTTAAAATGAGATAACACTGTTAAAGATGGCATACAAGGCACAAACATTTGACAGTTATGCAATTTGTCAAAATCACTTGAAATTCCAATTCTGTTCTCCAGAGTGCTGACAACAAACTTGATAGCATGAGCAAATCTTGCATTTGGACTTCTGGTGTTCAAGGTATTAATACAAATACAAACTGCTTTACAAATCTTTTGATACGTTTTCCGGTTTTATGGCAGACTATTGATAACTACTCTGCATACAATAATAAATTAACATTGTTTTCTTATGGGAAACAGGAGGTGTGGGAAAAGCTTTTTTGCAGTCAAAAATTCATCAGATCCATTGGCTCCCACTTATAATGTACGGCCACTTCTTTGGATAAAAATAGAAACTGTGCTGTGGTTTGGTCATATCTATGTCTGGATTCAAATAAGTTTCTTAACAGGTTATTATATTCTAGATGCTTTCACAGACTGTTTAATGAAGAGTTGTAGTATTCAGCCAGGTATGCTGAGGTGACTGACTAATGCAAATATACATGTAAAAGCCAGTTTTGATTTCATTGTTAACTAGTGCCTCGGTATCTGTCCTTGTACAGTAAACATCATAGTTCATCGTTTACATCAGATTGAATACTTCTGCAAATATAAACAAATACATTCATGAGAACAGGAAGGTAAACTCTGTGGGATATTCATGGCTGCAGTGACAAATCAATTAAAAATAGTCTTTTGTTGTTGATTTTTTTCAAAGTAAACCATCCTGCCCTGTAGTGTGTAGCACCTAAAGCAAGAGCAGCTTGGGGTCTGCACAGCCAGGAGAAGTATTTATGGGAGGGTTTGGGATCTCACAATTGCCAGGATCTGGAAGGAACATGCCAGTTCTCTGCGCCATGAACTCATTCTGCACTGTCATTGCTTAGAATAATGATTTTAAAGCTCCTTTTGGTCTTCTTGATTAAAGGCTCTCACATGGAAAGACTTCCCTCGCCCAGGAGGGACTCCCCTGGCAGGCTGTCAAAGGAGGAGTAAAAAAACCAAAACCATTTAGTTTCGCTCTCAGTTAACTGGAAGCAGAAGCATCTGCGATCCTTATTCCGCATGTGGCTGGTCTGGGCATTTCCCTCCAGCCTGGGTGAGGCTCCGGTGTTTGGAGCAGGGGCTGCTTTGGCTGCTCCTGGCAGGGCTCACCCAGCTGGCTGACTCAGGAAGGCTCGGCAGAAAGACTAAGGCTTTTAGGGAGTGCAGTTACTGGCGTTTAGCAACTGTGAGTCGTATTTGCTCTCTGTCTGCCAGAGTCATACTTGCGTGAGCGCAGTAACATCAGTGCCTGGGTGCTGCAGTCAGTGGCCTATAAATGGCACCCCGAAAGCATGAGCCATGCCTCCTGTGTAGGACTGAAAGCCACGTCTGGGACTCCAGGGAGGGAAGGGGAGAGCACGTAATACCTGGGACATTTTATAAGGTGTGGTGCTGACTCAGGCTGGCTACAGCCAAATCTTAGGATTTTCCAGACCAATAAACAGAATTAACTAGTAATAACAACAAACCCCCATGACTTAGACATCCACAGCACAAAGTGGCCTCTGCCATACCATGTAAGATCACTGAGCACCAAACCTAACACCGTGCCTCAGGAGGAGGATACAGCTTGCAGCTGTAGGGCTTGGGAGCCACTGCAGTTAGCTGCTTACGCAGTAACGAATGAGGAGAGAATGTCTTAGCAGACTGATGAACATGTGCCCTGTGGCTTTGGGTAGCCTTACCTCTATCTGGAGATCTGCCTTGGTTCTCAGCAGGTAGTTATCAAGCTCAGTCATGAAAAGATTGACATCAATTAATAAATTGGTTGCATTAAAACTAAGCCTGCTTACCACTAGCACTGATACATGAGATTACTAGATGCTATTACAAAATCAGTTCCTCCTACAAGAGGCACAGTGCAGAGGGAAAAGGTTGCAGCTGGAAGCGTCAGCAGTGCTGCAGGGCATGAGGAGGGGATGGGGGCTGCCCCTGCGCTTGGCCATGCTCGGTGTTTAATGCTGCAGCCACTCTTGCCTCCCCACAGTCCAGTGCTCTTTTGATGCAAAAACCTGGCTTTCCTTTGAGCTGGATTTATAGAGAACAGCGGAAGTTGGGGCAAATTCCTTGCACCTTCTTTGCCACTTGCATGGCCATAGAGAGAAGGCACCACCAGGGAAGGTAAAAGGGGGTTTGCTTTTTTTAGTGACAAACATCACCAATCTGAATGATTAAAAAAATTCTATCCAAGTGACAAATTTGTTAAAAGCTAATTCTCTTCTTTAGTATGTAACACAGCCGTTTATTCCCATCATCAGTAGAAACCTTATAGAAGGTATAATTATATGTAATTAACTTTTCTCTTTTTTTTTTAAACCAAATACCTGAAAACTTGTGATCTCAGAAAAAACAAGCTGTGTTAAAAGGGGAGAGCTGAACGTGGAATCAAAATCATAGTCTATTCTTGCTAATGAATGTGCTCCACAGAAAATGCACCCTGGGTCTTGCTTCACTTGAAAAAGAGCAGAGGCTCTAACAAGAAATATTCAGAAAATTATGAACTGTACTGTTGTATAGTGAATATAACTGTATGGACTGTTTCATAGTTGTAGTTACAACACTGAGGTGCTTGAGAAGTCAACGTGGTTAAATTTCCTGGTGCTGTAGGACACCATTACTGGTGAATCTGTGCTCTCCTCGTAAGGGAAGGGCTGAGCGTCCAGTGCAAGGGGACTTGTCTGAAGGTAGTGTTGACTCATGTAAGACATTTGAAAAAAAGTAGGATTATAGCTGTAAAAATTAGGTAACACTCTCAAATTCCTCATCTTCCCATCACTGTAGGGACAAAAATCCTTTAATTTTTTTAATGGTATGGACTGTACTTAGACTGTACCTGAAAGGGAATATTTTAAGGGAATTGACAATAGTTCCTGGAGAGAGAAAAGCTGCATGTTCTCCCTGGCCCGACTGGGGAACAGGTGCTAGGGCCATAGAGTTGCCTCTGGATCCAAATGTTTTTTTCACTGATGTGATAATAAAACCTGTGCAAAGGAACAGGTAAAAATAAATGCTGCATTTTCAATGCAGGTGGTTTTCTGACCAAAATTAAAGATGACACAAAGAATGAAAGTTTGCAATATTGGGGATGCTTAGCTTCATGGGCAAAAATGAATGTATGTCTGAATCATAGAGTCACAGAATGGTTTGGGTTGGAAGGGACCTTAAAGATCATCTAGTTCCAACCTCCCTGCCATGATCAGGGACACCTCCAACTGGACCAGGATTACTCAAAACTTCATCCAGCCTGGCCTGACCCTTTGAGTTATGAGGTCTGCAAAGATTTCAGTTACAGAGATCAAATGAGTGCTTATTGTAATGGTATTTCTAGGCTGTGAGACAGATAATATGGCTAAAACTATAATATAATTTACACAGTAAATTTGCAACATTATATAAACCTCATCTTGTCTTTGGATAGCCATTGTCTTCACATTTCCCTGTCTCATTATGTCTCATCACTCAGTTAAACCCAATTGAGACAAGACGGTTTTCAGGACAGAGGTGTCTTTTACACATGTGGGCAGACGTATGCACCACACCCACCAACAGCTCTGTATGCAGTAAGCTCCACAAGTCTTGCTGCTTCTTTGGCAGTGTGTTGAATGCAACGTGCTCAAACTCATGCCCTGGGGATCCATGACTGGGCAGCTTGCTACCTGCAGTGTGTCACCCTGTTCTGCTTTGAAAACCTGCTGCCCCTGTTTCCAGCATGTGCTGGGATGTAGCACTGGTCAGAAGCATCTACTGCTGTTGCCCGAGGAAGGGAAAGGGCTCTGGTAGGCAGTCACGGACAGCAGCCTTTGAAATCTCCCTGCTACGAGTTGTTGGAGTTCCCCTACAGTCAAGAGGCTCTTAAAGTTTGATTTAGAAAAGATTATTTATCACTCTACAGCTAAATGTCCAGAGTATGTTTTTTCACTGCAAAGGAATTCGTGTTATATTTCTAAGTCCTGTCTATATCAAAGAGTCACCTGAAGTGATCGTCAGCTCACAGAATACTGCACCTCCACCTGAAGAGGAGTTTCACTTGATTTAACTTGCCCTTGCAAGCTTCAGAGTCCACAGCCAGCTGATTCTTGGCTGGTTTGTGGGGTAGACAGGATGCAGCGGTGGCACAAACAATAGGGTCATTGCCTGGGACTGTGGTTTGGGGATGAAGAGGGATTCTCAAAGCTTCTCCTTTGCACGTCCTCAAATAGGAAAGAACAAATTGTGAAAAAGGAGTAAAAGTCAGCTTGGAACATTAACAAAACCCCAGTAAACTGTAGTATTATCTCTTTATTGTAGATACACCATGACTATGAGTAGGCTGTGTTCTTACTGCAATTACTGCATTTTTAAAATGACACGTTAGTAGCAAAAGTAACATTTAAAAGTAAAGTTTAGTGTAGATAAAGACCAAACCACCATTCCTACTCCTACTTATCCTGTGGAAAAAGCCATTGAAAGTTACAGCTATGCCAATAACTGAACTCATAGTACAATGAAATTCTGCAAATAGTATTTAAGCACGGACGGGAGGCCCTGATCATTTCACACACTGAGCCTGATGTAAGGATACTTTTTCAGCATTAGGAAACCTATTGCTTAAGTAATGTTTCATGGCAGTTTGCATATGTGAAGCACTATATAAATGCCCAGTATGATTCAGTTGTCAGTATCTGAACATAAATTACATTTCACACAGGCTTTGGGATAAGAAATTCCATAACATTTGGCAAAATGGCTTATGCATTCCCAGTAATTTTACATGAAATCTATTCATAGTGTCCATTGACTGGAAACAATATATATGATTCTTTTAGTTGAACTACTTAATTCAGCAGATAACCACTGCTGCTTCATAGTTCATGGATGAGAATTTAAGAGAGCAGCTGAGGCATACATTTGAATTTGATTAATGACAAAGGAACCATTTCAGAGGACAGAGGACACACTGTCCACTTAGCTCATAGTACAAAACAAAAAGTCAAAGCGACCACTTTCAGTTGAATAGTAAAACAAGAGCTGGTCCTGCCCTGCCCCGAGCACAGCCAGTCTTCTGCGGAATGAAGGCACGAGGAGGTGTGATAGATGCTTGAATGGTCCTACCAAATTCAAACTGCTGACAGTAATTTTTCTGACATTCAGTCAAAGTGAGGCAGCGCTTATAGCTTCTGGTTTTGTTTTTCTTTCCTACTTTTGATGATACCAGAGTTGTTAGGGCCTAATGCTGCACTCTTTGCGCATGCAAAATAAAAGCAGATAAATGGCTGAGAATAGCAAGTTTTCCCAGTGCTGTGTCAAATACTTGGATGAGGCTTGAGTTTGGAGAGAATATTGTCCCGGCAAGGTAGGGAGGTCACCAAAGCGCTGTGCCGTTCCTGCTGCCGGCTGGCACTCGCTGGGACGAGCTGGGGTGTCTCCGTCCAGCTCTGCCTCATGCTGCCTGGACTCCACCTAGAGAACTGAAGGCAGCACAGAAACCTGCTGCCAGCAGAGCCGGCACAGAGGGGACAGCAGCCGGAATAGAGCCAGAACTGCAGCCACCAAACCAAAGCACCTGCAAAATGCCTGTGAAGGGAAGAGACGGGGAAACTGCCATGGAGGGGCATTATGGAGTATAGTCTTAGCACAGCAATTACCAATGAAAAACAGGTCATTGTGATAAAATAATTGCCTAGTAGTGTCTAAAACTGATTCATCCAGAGATTTCTAGCAGCAGAAAATTTCTTTCTGCTGTTATTTTATGTAATAGTGTTAGCATTCACTCAAATAATGAAATACTTTAAATTGCCTATTTTTTCTCTGCACTGTCTCTCAGGAGACTCGGTCGCAATGCTCTGGGATGTTTGCTCATCAGAAAATGATAGTTTGAACTCAAGGAGGAAATTATTGCAATGCACAGAGTAACAGAATGGGCTCTCCTTGTCCATTGTTTTGGAGATTTCACTCAGAGAGCTGTAAAACCAGACCCAAGAACTCCTGGTACTAGTTATTTCCTGAATAATGTATTTTCTCTTTTGCTTTCCTGTTTTGTGCTTCTTCAGGGCAGACCTCCTGTAGATCTCTCAAAGCTACAAGGAAGTCCGGTCTTACACCACTATTGGAATGAAACCCTAACGCTCAGCACCAATTTGCCTGGAGAGATTTCAAAGTTAGAACCCAGTCTCATGGAGGACCAACAGCTTAAACTCTTTATGCTTTTCTTACATCTTCTGTCTGAGCAAGAGAGGTCTGAGACTCATAAGACTTCTTTCCGCTATCAGTACATCTGCAGAGATAATGAGAGTGTATTACAAACACACTATGCCTTTCCTGAATGTTTTTATTAAATACAAAATACTTTAAATGCTCCTGGTGGAGCTGAATGACTCACAGAACTGGTAATGGGATTAGATCATTGGTTCAAGACTAGTTCAGGACCAATATCCTGTAATCTGATATATGTGGCTAAACCCTGTTTATGGCAGTAGGGTTTGGTGGAGAGATCCTGCCTTTCTCCTGCAGATCTCAATGCAGGGGGTAGAAGAACACAGGGTAATAAGCATTGGCATTTAATCAGTGGGTTTGCTCATGTTCTCATTTCTGTTCCCAGTTCGTGTTCTCATTGCTGGGTCACATCATTAAATAAATAGAAGCTTTTAAGTAACTGCACATGGAAGAAAGCGAGCTGTTTTGTTCCTGCAGTGCCTCTAGCCCAGTGGGAGCCCCACAGGGATTCCGGCTCTGGCCAGCAGTGCCTGGAGCTACCGAAACTTGCTCTTTAGACATGGAAGAGGGGACATGTCTCTGCTGAATGGTGAGTTGTCAGACCATGCAGGAGGGTCCTGCATCTGCATAGCCTCACAAATCAGCCCAGGTCATGCTGATTTGCTATTAAAGACTTTCAAATTTTATTCATCCACAGTCCAGATATGAGACCTCTGACATGATTGAACTGTGGTTTTCTGGAACTTGCCCATACTGTTCTTTAGCGCTAACTTGGGAATATCTTCAACATGCTGAGAGATTTTCAGGTTTTCTTTCTCTGAACAGCAGGTATAGTCATCCTGTCTCATTCTCTTATAGGATTTTTATTACTTTTGATACGGAAGGATAGCATCTTTTTCTTCTCATTTAGTGCAAGAAAACCTTGCTATGGCCAGGAGGGAAAGCTTTCAAATTGCCTGAAGCTCATAAATTTCAGAAGATAAAAGTTCATATCCACATTGGCCAAGATAAAGATATTCTAATTGTATTTTGTAAGAGAATCGGTGCTGTCACCGTTTCTTTCTTTTGAAGAGCTTATGGAAGGAGAATGTAAAACCTGGGCCTTCACAGTTTGTGACCACTTTCATATCATCTTTGGAAACAACAAGAGCCCTCACTTTATCTTCCTGTCCGGCACGTAACTGCCACTATATCCATATTCTTTCTGCTCTAGCACTTCTTTTTTTCCCCATCATGCATATTTTAAGACAACCTAAGGATTTAAAAAATATTCTATCTTATTTGATATTAGTGTCTAGGACCCACAGTAGTATCAGAATGCCACCAGTAGTTACAGCATGCCATCAATAGTTACAGAATGCCATCCCCGCAGTGCGGGAGAGGGACAGCACTCATTGAAGTTCTTCTAGACGCAGCCTTGGATGGGGGTAAAATTCCTGACCCACAAACTGCCTTCTCTTCCTGGGCCAGCTACAAGAGGTTTGGGGATTTTAGGAGGCTATGGAAGTAGCTGAACACTGGAGAATTAAATTGCGTTTGTCTTCAATTAGTTATTTCATGAGATTTCTGAAATCTCCTAAACCTACTTGCGAGTGGTTTTTGGGGTGGAAAGGAAGGAGGCAAAGAGGAATAAAGCATCACTATTTCTGCCATCCCATGAACAATCCTAGGAATAACTGAGTTTAAGGAAGTTATATATATGCACATATATATGCATATAAAAATATATACCTGGGTATTATATATTTATATATACATATATTAAATATATATAAATATATAAGATATTATATTTTCTATATGTAATACATATTATATCTAGTTCTATTTTTAGTAGTATATCTATTCCAGATTAAAAACACATATAAAATTCTGTACTCTCTATGCCTTTTGCTATTCTGTTTCTAGGAATTACAGGCATCATCCTCCTGTCCCCCATTCACCAGGACTGCTGTGACCTGAACACACCACCACCATTTCTGCCCACAGCCAGGTCTGTCTATCTGCTCCCACAAGTCCGCCTTTTTCTTTCTTTCCTAGGTTTTCTGTTCCTGATAAAATTGTTATTCTAGTTTCCAGCTCTTCCTAAATGACTTGCAGAAGGCAGTGACAGGTTGCAATTTTAAATCCACTTAGCTATTTTTTTCATGAATAATCCTGTTTGACAGGCTTTTCTCCCCTCCCTCCTTGTCATTAAGCACGGCTGCAGTTCAGGCTGAACGAAGAGCAGGCTAATTGTTTTGGTTAAGGACACAAATGAGAGAGAGAGATATTTTCAGCTACTGTAGCCAAAGCAGAAACAACAGAGCTGGTGTCCAAAATCTAGCTGAAAAGTAGTTTGATTTGTTACATACCATGAACATCTATTAATTAATTTTTGGATTGATATTTGAATATTGTTTCACTACTGGTAAAACAGAATATGGATGCATTTAAACTGTTTATGTTTAAGGCCCAGCAATTAGAACAAATGCAGATTAAATCACTTGCTCTGTGCAAAGCCGTAATTTTATTCATCTAGTTCTTAACTGTGATTGTGAATATATTTTTTGTTAATGCCTATGTTAATGTTTTCCAATAGCATAAATTATGCAATCTAATAATCTTAAATTATATTCCTTCCTAAAGTGAATAAGAGTCTGAACTAAGACGAGTGGTTAGAAAATGAGTGCAGATCTCCATCTAACCTACCCTACTGTATGTTGTGCTGTGCAGAGGCAAGGGGCAAAGCGCTGGCTCCAGGGTTCTGGCCACCCCTTTCTAGCTGGACTTGCTCAACACTTCACTCAAGAGCACAACTGGCCTGTCTATGCAAATGTCCACATTTATCACACAAAAATTCTTTCTATGGCTTAGTTTACTTGATGCATCAGAGACAAGCCAGGAGGGAGCGAGGAACGCATGGCAGAGAAGAGGCAGCATGCTCAGCCCACTTGCTGTGCGTCTGATGCCTTGTGACCTGGTGCCACTGGGTGCCAAAATCAATGGCTTGGGATTCAGGACAGGAAAACCTTCCCTGTCACCTAAAGTATGCCAGGATATTAGTGGGCTGATGCAAGCATGGGCTCACTAGGTATTTGTGTAGGCTGTGGATATCATACAAGTCTCTCTGCATTTCCACTGATGTTGTAGGTGGCTGTAGTGTATAGTATTATATATGTAGTATATATAAAACATACACTGAATGGAAAGAAAAGGTGCCTAGATAAACCTAGTCTGTACATGTGGAGCATTATTCCATATGTGCTTGGAGAGATACATGTACTATGTTAGCTAGCAACCAGACATCAAATCATGAACAGGCAGCAGTGGAGGATGACCAAAGGAGCAACAAGCCACCTGAGCATACCATCCATTGCTTGGGGACAACTGAAGGATACATCTTTGCTAAGTTGGTGAAGACAGACCCAAACTTACCGTGCCTGTGCTCTGAGCTGGTAGGACACATCCAATCCAGAAGTCAAATGTTTGCACTAGAGGTGTTGCACCAAAGCAATACCCCTTAGCATGGCGCAAGCACAGCCACGTGGCTGTTCTGCTTCTTCACTGGAGCTAGGTCAGATCTATCAACGGCCAACATAAATATGAGTCTGTGGGTGCACACCTCTGCAGACATGAATTTACACCTGGATTCATCCCTTTTACACGCTTATGGAAGATGCTGATGTTAGAAGCATTGCCAGAGTTCCTCTCTACCCAACTGATGGTGAGAAAGTTCAAGCTTTGGGCAGATGAAACCCCAGCTAAGTGAATGTCATCTCAGACTGAGTTGTTCTCAGAGGGTGCCAGAAGTTAACAGGGATGGACCTAGATACTTGTATTTGAGAACATTATAAGGTTGAGATGTGTTTATTCTGTCTGGCCACACTCCAGTTTCAGTTATCTAGTAACAGTATCTAGTAACACCACATTTGCCCTGAGCGTTTCTTGCCTCCTGACTCTCGCTGTGGCCGTGGGGAAGGGATGCCCTTGCGGGGTGCCCCCACCCTGACATGTTTTGTTCAGCACAGGCACACCTGCCCATGTCTCAGGGTACTGTGGGGAGCTTCACCGAAAGAGGTGGCAGGGATGGCCCTCGGAGCAAGAATGCTCTACAAACCCAAAAATAGGTGTAAGGCAATATAACACTGATGCAGCCGAGAACTGTCATTTGGGCTGTGACATTTTTCTTGAAGTTTTCTTCCTAAATTAAGCAGGCATCCTTCAAAAGGCACAGCCAGGTACTTGTCATTTTTATTGTGGGCAGCCTCCATTGTGCCAATCCCTTTTACAGGCCAAATTATGTTAGTCTTTTCCTCTTAGTGTTTTTGACGGGAATTTTGAACAGGTTGGAATTAATGCAATGAACATCGTGTATTAACAACTGTTAGCTTTAGCCTAGCTAAATGATCAATTGTATGTATTTGCACTGTTGCATCCCTTCATGTTGAAGTAGCCTGGGAAAATTAATTTATTTTACTCCTTATTGATTAGTTTAAAAGGTTTTTTGCTAACCCTGTGCTCTGGAAAAGATATAAACCTAGTTATTTTGAAAAGCTAATGGAATTTTTCAAATCGTAATGGACATATCCAATTGCCGTCATGTTTAAGGACTATTTCCCTCACATCCAATTGTCCAAGTGATCAACACACAGAGCACACACACTCTGATACGTTTATTACTCTAGAGGAGAGAGGGAAATAAAAAATAACCTCCTGTTGCCTTTTAATTGCTCATTTCCTGCTTAAGACAGCAAATGCCATTTTGCTGCTATAGGATAGATAAATGGGTGGGATGGTTTTTGCACTCCATTAAAGCAGCAGTGCTTTGATTAATTATGACAAAAGCAAACTGAAAAAATAATTATTAGGAAAGTAAGCTAGAGGTAGCATTATTTTCTTAAGCAAGTAATAAATGCAGATGATTTCCTCCAAATGCATAAAGGTTCCAAAGTCGCATAACATGGCACTAATTGATTCAATTCTTACGTGCTGCCTGCTGAGCAGATGGGTTTATACTCGTGCTTCAAACCAGAGGCTTGGGAACTAAGTGGATAAAAGCTCTGGCCTTTCACCTCAGGTGCAGCTTTGGTTTAATGACAATGTGAGGCTTGTCTTTCTCAACAGTTCAGACTCTTTATGTACGGAATTTCATTCCTGACTTCTTATTTACATGCCATTTATACTTAATTTCCTTAAAAAATTAAAAATTTTGTTTCTCTACAGTTTACGTGGGCTTGTTAAATGCCTGAGCTTTGATTAAGGGCAAAACATCTAATCTAGACACTGAGAATTCAGATTCAGGATGGTGCAAATATCACACAGAAAAACTAGTGACGTGGCACAAATTATCTCCCTGGGGTGGACAAAGGCTGGGAGCAGTGGAAGCAGACAGACCACGAATCCCAGTGGTACCTGAGCGCTGCTGTTGAAGATGCTGTGGTGGTGCTTGGGGAACCATCACCCAGGAGTACCCAGCACCGTAAATCCATCTGCTGGGCATCTATCTGAGCATTTGACAGCTGGGTGAAGTGGGGAGGGGGTGTCTGCGGTGTGTGGTCCCTGAGTGATGGAGCCCCAGGTGCTAGATGAATGCTGGGGAACCCCACTGCTGCCTGGATGTGGACCAACCAGGGACGCGGCCCCGCTTTCCCACCTGGGAGAACAGCAGACATCAGTCTGTATCAGCGAGAAGAAACCTATCTGAAAATTTCCCTATCAGAGGTGAAACTCACCTTCGAACAGCGAAGCCACCCCTTCCAGGGGAAGGAAAAGCAAAGAAAACTAGTTTTCACTGACCTGCTATGAGTAGATATCTATGCGAAGCTGTGGCTGTAAAACCGCTGTGGTGCAAACAGTTCTCCCAGAATAAAGGTTTTTGGCTCAATTCGGCTCCTTCATTGCACTGAGGAGGGTGGCTGCCAGGAAGAGGCATTAGTGAGTGCTAGCAGGGCACTACTAACCAGCTTTTCTTACAAATCTAGGCACCTTTCACCTGGAGACGAATGAACATTTTTAGCTCTCCACGTGCTGTTTGTGGATTGTCACACAAAAAAATAAGCAAACCTCTTACAACTTATTAACAGCTACCACTTATAAAAGTTCTTTGAGTATCAATACAAACTGCTGCTCCACTCATCTCAGTGTGCAGCATTTTCACGTTATCGAGGCAGAGAATGAAGCGAGTGGGAGTCGGGCGCAGGGAGCTTAATCAGGCTCTGTGGGCTGAACGCGGTCCTCGGCGCAGCGCTGGATCTCACGCCTAATAAATAATTGTGACAGATGTTGAGAAATCTGAAAGCTCGTATTTTAATGTGGTGCTAAATTCAAGTAGACATGTCTACAGAATAAAAAATGAGAGAATTTAGACTAAGCCAGTCTAAATGTGCTGAAATTTCATCATTAAGCATCTACTTAAGCACCTTTGAGTTAATGCTTTTGGGATCAGGAGCCAGAGACATGTGTGTTTGGTGCTTGTGCAGGCACTGGGACATGGTGCGGTTCCACGGGGAGCTGATGGGGTGATATGGCAAGAGACCACCAGTACCGAGCTGCTCTGAGTCCCAGGGGGAAAGAGACAGGGCTTGAAATGCATTCAGCCTAACAGAACTGCCTTTTGTCTTTTTTCTCTGCCATTGTATTATCTGTGCATCAAGCTTCGTGCTTAAGCAAAGCTTGAAGCTGATGGTATATAGGAAAGGCTAGACCCATCAGTTGTTTCCATGATAGTTTTTCTGTGATTGCTCGTCCCAGCAGAAAACTCTGAATATATGACTGAAATATCCCTGGCCCTGCACGTAACAGGTCTCTTCTGGTGGCAGTGCTCAGGAGAGGAGGGCGGGTTATTTCTGTCACCTTCCCCAAGCAGCCATTGTGGTTAAAACAGGGCACTGTCCCTAGCCAGCATCCCTCATCTCCCATGGAGAAGATAATTAGAAAAGCAATTATTTAAATTGTTTGGAGACCTTCCAGATGAAATACCTACTGCCGGAGAACAGTGAAGGTGAAGGAATGTTTCCAGAGAACAAACTTCCACACTTCACATATCCAAGGGATGAATAAGGGGTTTGCCTGGTGACTGATGCTTGTGGAGCCTGACTCATGTAAGCTGCAAGAACTGGAGTCAGTGGGGTTACTTAAACCTCGGTCTGCAAAGGGCTGGGTGATAAACTTCAGACTTTGATTTGGCTATGGGTATAAGCCAGAAATGTAGGTAAGGTCACAGACTGTACTTCATTTCATATTTCTGGAGTTAGCACTGCAATCAGCACATCAGCAATCTACCCTTGAGAAGTGTTTGGTTTTGTGCTGTCTTGTCTTTGCATTTCTGGGATTGCTCAATCATGTGGAGCTAAATTTTATTTTACTGGAAAGAGACTCTCATTAACTTCAATGAATGGCTTATAAATCCAGCCCAGCTTTACTTTGGTTTTCTTGCACTGGGGCAAATTCTGTGCTGATCAGCCCCTGTTCGGTCACAAGGATGTAAGTGGTTGCACAGCAAGTCCATATACAGTGATTTGAGCTGAAATCAAGTCAGTATCTAGAGAGGGCAGCTGGGAACCTGTGCAGAAGACAATCTAAAATTCCTTGCACAGTCTTAATAAAACAGTGTCTAAGTTCCTTGAAATCTTAAGTAATCCTTTACCCCATTGGACAGTCGGGGGAATTTTTGGTGGTTTCCCTGGACCCAGGCCGGCACAGGACTGGGAAAGGGGAGGATTTCCAAGGTGGTCGAAGAGCTTCTGTTTCTTGCTGTGGGGTGAGCCAGACCTATCCATCCCTCCTAAAGATCTTTGGCTTGTTTCTTCACAAGGCCCCAGAAATGAAGATGACTCAGGCAGGGTATTAAGGGCATGAGAATACTTAAAATCTTATAAACATTTAACTCAAATGTATGGTCGTTTTTACGGCTTGTTAGTGTTAAGCTAAGCTCCGTATGTGTATTGTGTTTGAAGGTCTATTGCAAAGCCCCTGTGTTAACACTAATCCCCTCAGGATCTCTCTTTAGCAGAGGGGACTGCTGACAGCTCGGAACAAAGTTAAGCAAATTGCCCTAAACAGGGTTATCTAGTGAAGGGAGCAGGGAGGGCAAAATCAGGCTGGGGTTTTACATCTGTAAACAAAAGGCTCCCACAGCCCGGAGGGTTTGAAGCTGGGAAGGTCCCCTCTGACACATGCAGCCGTAATTCCAGCCGCTTCTTCCTTGCAGGCTGGAACAATGGGAATATTGAGGCTCAACAACCCATCGGGAGGTTTCAAGCACCATTTGCTACTCTTGTTTACAGTCTTGTCTGTTTTAAAATCAGCTCTCTTAGCCAAACAAGGTGACAAAAAGAGTCAGATCAACAAACAGGATTAGTCTGGTAGGGGTGTGTAAGCACTTTGTCAAACAAAAAAAAAAGATGTTAAACATTCAAACTGGAGAACACCCAAAATGGTCTGTTTACCTTCATAAGTACTGTATTTATAGGTCTGTAATTGAAAGTTTCCAACCACTAAGGCGAGACCACGGCTGAGAGGAGTCAGAGCTAGGGATGGGTGATGGACATCAGAGGGATGGACACAATGGCAGATCACGGGGCTGACGAGGGGATTTAGGAGAGACTCCCCTTTCCCACCACGCAAGTGAACACTCCGGTAAGGATGTGACACACACAGCTTTGTCTGATTCACGGGAGCACTGCTGTCACTTTTCACGCATGCCTTGGTCTGCACTGTAAAGACCAGTGAATTTGACAGGAATTGGTCACTTTGGCCCAGATCCAACAATATCACAACAATGAGGACAAAGCAAGAAGAATTCAAGGACTTGGTCAGCAGCTGGTGGAAATTGTTGCAATTCCACCGGCTTCCACCGAGTTACCCCAAATTATGAATACTGAGTCCTGCGAGAGTTTCAAGCACTGGGGACTATGGCCTAATGCCACCTTATTGATACATCTGCCACTGTTTTGTTCTTAACCCAATAACAGATAAGCATTTGGTCTCAGTTGTGGTGTGGGATCAAAATTTCTTCTGAAGTAAGCGAGCAACCACCGGCTTTAAAAGCAGCTCTTTTTATCACCAGGCAGGACTGCAACCCTGTCTCCAAACCCCTCATGAACTGAAGCCTCTCCTGACATGTTTAGCTCTTGCTCACAGCCACTAGGTACAGAAATAAATGGTATATTATTTACCTGAGTTGTTAGTTGGAGGATTTACATAAGTATCAGGGAGAGGATTTTCAGCTGGTTTGCGAGCAAAGTCGGCTGCAGGCTTTGCTGGAGGCAGAAAGCAGCGCTGCCCAGCTTCCTCGCCCGCTGGCACAAATGCTGTGTAACCAAAACCACAAGTGCTGTAATAATGATATATCCAGTGCTGAAGTTCAACACTCCACCCTGCTGCCCGCAGCTGTGTTCCTGTCGTGTTCGCTGGCCCAGGGAGCACTGTGACCTGCACACAGCTAAGCCCTGCGCACGCTGGCAGCCAGCGGAGACCAGCTTGAAGTTCAGGGCTGGAGGGGGAGGAAGAGCGATCCCTCTTCATCCTCCTCTCCCACACACGTCAGTGCGAGCCATAGGGTTTGCAAGCACTGCCCTCCGTGTCTAACACTGCCCTCCTCCCTGCTTCTCAAATCAGTATCTGCCAGGCTGCTGCAAACATCAGTTTTAAACCTAATGTTTGGAGTTGCTGCGCATTAAAGAGGGGGCTTTGTTATTTGAATGAGAGTCAAACCGGTCTAGGGTGTCTTGTACAGAGAGACAGCCACGGAGAGCAGGAACCCCAAACAATGCAGGTCCCTGCAGGGCTGGAGCCAGGAAGACCGCAGCCGGTGGCCTCGGTGGAGCAGAGCAGGGACACCGTGTTGCCAAGCCCGGCACAGGCAGCCCCCCAAGCAGGGCTGGAGCAGCCAGCACACGAGAAGGTCTCAGCTGAGGTCGACACCAGCTGCCCACCCTCACCAGCTGGCACTGTCTTCTCTCCCTTTTCCCCCCTCAAAAGCACTGACGGCGCTCACACTTTGCTTTTCAGCCCAGTGGCAGCAGCTGCTGCCCCATTCTGTCTGTGCTAGCTCAGAGGTTGGAGCCGCCACCCAGGATGTGGGAGACCCTCATGAAAACCTCTTTTCAACCCAAAGTTGAAAAGGGTTCACATCTCTCTGACAGAGCTGCCCATGCGGGCAGGGCTGTGGGGCTGTGCCGGGGGAATGGACTACAGTGTCGGGTGGTGGGGATGCAGAAGGGAGCAGGATGACTCTAAGCACAGCATCTGCTGAGCCTCTGCTCCTGTGGCAGTTTGAAGTCAATAGTGCCTTCTCCTCCGTGCCCCAAAAGGGCTCAAGATGAAAAGCAACATGCTCGCTTGACGAGCAATAATTATAACTCCATGCTTCGTCTCAAATAATTTCTGTTTCCTACCCAAAAGCACCACATAACTTCTGGAGAGAGGCGTTGGGCTAAAAATCTCAGGCAATGTGGCCTGTGCCTTGTTTTCTCATACCCTTCCTGCATCACCCTTTTTCCTGCACTCCTCTCCCCTGCCCCTGCGGAGTGGGGCAGAGAGAGACGGACGGACGGACGCTGGCACACAGCCCGGCTGCTGCGATACCCGCAACGGGCATCCCCAAGGGGCCAAAATGCTGCAAACAGCAACACGTGAGGAAAAATACACCGCTTTTAACCAGCAACCTGGGCACAAAGGAAACCTCGTACCTACTGCTGTATGTAAAATATCTCCAAGGCAACGGTGCAGAGCGGAAGAAGCTGCGTTACATTCAGTGATATCGGTTGAACGGGCTCTCGACGATGTGGGTGACTGGCAGGATGCTCTCTGGCAGGTCAGCACTAACAGCCTACGTGTAGCCTGCTGAGTATTTTCAGCACTGCAATGCTATGAGTGTTCTCGCGCTTATTTTATACATCTCTGCCTCTCTCAAATTTAGGTTGGGTGTGGAATTGTTTTTAGGTTCAGTTATATTTAAAAATGAACACAAGACCCCACTAAACCACCTGCTGCTCTTCATTCAGAGCTGGAAGTTGGTGAATCAAATACGAAGGTCCAGTTTTAAACAATATTCAACACTCTTTGAACTGAAGAGCTAAATCTGTTTAGTTTAACAGAAAGATAATTACAGCAATTTGATTACAGCTTATGAACACCTATAAGGAGAACAGAAGAGTGCTAGCTTTAGGTCTCTCCAAGCCTAGCAGACAGACATGTTTTAAGATCCAGTGACTGCAGGTTGAAGCTCTGCAATGGCAGAGCGGTGTGAATGCGCAGAGCCAGGATAACCACAGTTTGGAACAGTTTCCTGAAAACTAGAAGGAGCCTCCTACCCCTAGTGGTTTTTTTTTTAAACAAGATAGTTTTTTTCCTGCATGAGATGCTGCAGGCAGGCAGGAATGTGGCTGGGGGAGTGCTGCAGTTTATAGTATGGAGAAGTTCATATTGGAAAATTACAGTGATTTCTTCTGGGTTTGGATTCTTTGAATGTAGACTGTAAGTCTACAGCAAGTAGAGCCTGTGAAATGCAAACCAGAATACCTGAGGTATCATAGGAAAAATAAGCCAAGTAATTATTGAAAATTACAGAACACAGTGTCATATGCTATTTATTGTCGAGATAAGCCATTTAATAGCTTACATCCTGCATGGAGGCTTGGATCAACTTTGCTCTGTCTTGTGCAAGATGTAATGAATCATGTTCCCGGTCAGGAAGGTGTTTTACCATCACCACAGAGAAAACACATGTTTGAATCAGCAACAAATCCCCGAGGAACTGAGCCATCAGTCAAAGAGTCTTCTCACATTGAAATCCAAGGAGGTGAAAAGGCTTCACCAGTCCCCTCAGACCTGCAGAGAGGGTGCTGCTGCAGTTTTACTGCAACTCAAGCTGTCCTGGCCCGAACCAGCTTCCCCTCCGCTCTCCCCGGGATGTCCTGAGTCTGGGTGAGTTTCAGGGACAGGAGAAGTGTGATAGCTGGGCAAGGATGGAGTCATTTGCTTTGCAATGGCCCCTCACTACAAGAAAGACATTGAGGGGCCAGAGCATGTCCAGAGAAGGGCATCGAAGCTGGTGAGGGGTCTGGAGAACAAGTCTGATGAGGAACAGCTGAGGGAGCTGGAGAAAAGGAGGCTGAGGGGAGACCTTATCGCTCTCTCCAACTACCTGAAAGGAGGGTGCAGCGAGGGGGTGTGTGTCGGTCTCTTCTCCCAAGCAACAGGCGATAGGACAAGAGGAAATGGCCTCAAGTTGCGCCAGGTGAAGTTTAGATTGGATATTGGGAAAATACACCCACCAGGCCCCCCACCCACC
>JAOXJK010000051.1:9951184-9968589 GCA_025774025.1 Xenus cinereus
TCGCCCGGGCCCCTCTATTCCGTCTCTCTGGTTTCTCTCCGTGTGTTTTTGCCGGGAAGGAGAAACCAGACGCCGCCGGCGCCATCTAGCGCTGCCTGCGGGGCGGCACGGCCGCCGGGGCCGGGGCCGGGGCCGGGGACACCCGCGACACCGCCGCGCTGGGCCCGGCCGGTGCTGCGGCTGGTTTGGGTGGGGGGTGTGCAGCTGTTTAGCTATAGATTATTTATCTAGAGACACAATTTGCCTATATATACAGGCAATCCGTTTAGCTGTAAATTGACGCCGCTACCTGCTGAGACCAAAGAGGAAGCAAGAGGTGCCCGTCCCTCGTCAGCTGGGGATGCTGGCAAAGGGGACCCTGGGTCTGACCACATGCTACCTGGGGGGGACAGTCCCACCTGGGCTGAGACCAGCCGCATCCCTCCAAAGGTAAACGAGGAACTTCAAAAGTTTGGAGGTTTTTTTTCTCAATAAAATATTAAGCTGATGCCATTTAACTCTTTCATGCTGAAAATGTCGTAGGAAATGTCAGAAAGCTAGCATTTTTTGTGACTTTTACTCCCCTTCAATGACCAAATTACTGCAAGACTCGTTGATCGCAGTGGACTGTGGATGAATTAACAGGTGAAACTTTGCGCTGGTGATGAATATGGGGCTGTGGGCATCGTGGCCTGTGTCCTTACCCAGAGACAACCCCTGCAGGGCTTTTCTTCCAAGGTTCCCTGGCTACACAGAGAGGAAAATGAAAACCAGCCCTCTCTCAGGTGGTGACAGTTTTAGGACTGGCACGCTGACCTACGCACAGCCCAGTCCTCTGCTTGTAGTTTTATTAGTCAAAAATTGCCAGGAGGGAGTTAAGGATAAAGAATCAGAAAATAATAAAATGTCTTTCATGTAAAAGGAAAACAAAAACCCGAGCACAACCCCTTTCCTTCCAGTCTGGTTTCCAATTAATTGCAGTGGTATGATATGTCAGCTCATTTCTGTTCAGTTGTTTCCACGGGGAACTTCAGCTTGGCCTTCATATATATCCTAAAGTCTTTTAGAAAATGTGTTCTTTAAGGCTTCTTAAATAATCCAGCATGCATGGGACCTGTAACACAAGGTGCCTGCTGATGTTTGCCGGAGAAACTTGGGGAGGGGTGTGTGACATTTCAGCTCAAGAACAGAGCAGGCCACTCAGCTCTTCCCAGTGCAGCCTGGGCTTTCCCAAATACAAATGGACTGGAGGAGCTGCTATGCCCATGCCCAGGAACCCGTCCCTGCTCAGCTTCCAGCCTCTGCCTGGGGCCACTGGCCACCCTCCTGAGACACTGCTGGGAAGTGGATTTTGGCTTTGGTGGTGGGAGATGGAGGGCTCTGCATAATTAGTGTTGAGGGAGTACATAAATTGTCTGGCAAATGCTCTGTAGAGGTGGATTAATTTGTGTGAGCAGCACGGCGCAGCTGAGATTCCCATGGGGGATCCGGCAGGGACCTGGTGTGGTGCCCACCAGCCACCAGAGGAGCTTCTCCTGGGGGAGTGGGGCTGGGGCAAGGGGAAGTGAGGCAGGCCGGGTGTGGGCAAGGCTGGGGACAGCTTGGCTCTGCTCCCACAGGGTGTGCAGCACCATGGGGATATGGCAGCCGGCAGGGTCAGCACCACACAGCCAGCAGCACAACGCTGAACCCCCAGTCCTGGAACTGGGACCTGGGGCCCCCTTGCAACTGTAAAAGGTCTCATGGACCTTCCTGTATCAGCATCTCCCTGCATGGTCCATGCACTGCCCATGTGAAGACAGGCATCCCTCCAGATGTGTGCCGGTATGCCGACTGCATCTCTCCTGTCATCGCTGCGCCGTGTTGTTGGCTTATCCATGAGCACTGCCCTTTCTGTCACGTGTCCTTCCAGGATGTGACAAGCAGCAGTTCGGGTGTTGGGTGTTTTTTATCTCATCTTCTTCCACCCCACCGCACCACATTTGCAGCTTTCTCAAAGCCCGGCCACATGCTGCTTTGCCGTGGCTCGTCGCCAAACGTTACTCACCACACGGTACAAGACATATATTTAGCCAGTGCAGAGACAATATCACCAACTTAAAAATAGGCATAAATGAGCCTGCAGCCATTGCTAACAGCACCTGAGCGTACCAGAGAGGCTGTGGTTGGTTGCGGGGCAGGATGGTATTGGGTGGGTTACTCATCACTGTGGACCGGTGCAACACCGGCACCACAGCCACTTCTACCCTCGCACATCCCACCTTGCACTGAGCCTTCCTGGGTGCTGAGGCTGTGTCTCTGCCCGGTGCTGGCCCTGAAGGGGGTCTGTGTGGCAGCCCATTGCTGAATGTAACCCCGTCCTCCCTCTCGTTCCTGCCTGGTTCCTTGAGCCCGGCTGAGCTGCCGGTGCTGCCTGAGCACCCTGCGGGAGCCGGCACTGAGCAGTAACCATGGAGATGCCTACGGCTCCGGTGTCCGTCCTTGGGTGGATCTGCAGAGGAAGAGAAAGGCTGCTTTGCAGAAAAGCAACCTGTTATGCACAATTGTCCCCTTCTTGTTCTTCATCGGTATTGCTGAATATCGACGCCGGTGCTCGGCTAACCCTGGGTCTGCAGGAGCCGGGCTGCTCTGCCTGTCCAGCAGCCAAGCCACGGAGCTGACACTCACCTCCAGGATGGGGACCATTGCCAGGCCTGTGCCGGTGACAAACTCACCTCTGCTGTGGCCCATCCTCCAAACCGCCCCTTGCCCCCCTCCCCTGAGGAAGCTCTGCCTGGTGCCTGTCCCTCGCAGGGGTCCCACAAGCAGTGGGGAGGAACACGAGGGGTCTCGGTGCTGCTCAGGGAGGGGAAACAGCCAAGTCCGGCAAGGACTGGCTTGTTCACAGGCACTGCACATGTTTGTGGTTCCCATAAAGGGGGTGAATCTCTTAAAAGAGGTTTCACAGCGATTACCTCTGTTTGGAAAGAGTTTTGTTAGAGGCTTTTAACATCCCTCCCTGCACTGCCCCCATTCAAAGGCACTTCAATGAGGCAGCTCGTCTCGTGGATTGTATCCAGCTCTCCTAATACCATGATACCTAAACATGTGATATCTAACTACAGCAGATCTAGAAGAACAAACAAATATATGCTTTGCTAAACACAGCTAAAATCTGGGTCAGGATGAGACCAGCTTCATATAACAGTGAAAGATGCTGTTATTCCTTGTCCATCCTCTGGCGAAGAGCTAACACTTCCTTAAACTGCCCAATATGGTACCTGACCCGCTCCAAATATTTCTGTGAAGTACGAGAGTACAAGTGACACTTGCAAAATACGTGTTGTTCTCACAAATCACACATTGCAAAGAGACAGATCAGCAAGCTTTGCAAGACCCTGGCCCGTTACAAAACAACAAACCCAACTGCTGCCAAGCAGCCTGTGTGTGGTGGGCAGAGACACCCAGACACTTGCAGTACCTCGGAAGCTGGGATCCAGCTAATGCATTACCATACCTAAAGGGAATAAAAAACCTTCAGTGCTGAATGATGCTTTGTAGTGTATTTCTAAATTGTAATACATTATTTAGGAGCTCACATTGTAAGACCATTACTCTTTTAGTGGGATTAGGACACTATTAAGCTCAAGAGGAGAAATACATCATCTTTCCAAAAATAAAACACTTCATGGTTTTAATGCGACTTTTGTTACTGGTATGTTTGAACAGACCACAATGCCAAGAGCGCTCCTCCTTTAAACTGCTGGAGTTATTAGAAGGCTGTTTCATTTACCCTGCTTCCATCCCAACATACTCACTTTTGCATCCGGATCTCTATTTGCTGGACGCTCTGCTAGAGCTCTAATTTACATCTTACCAAAACATCATGACTCCTTTCGTAGCCTCTTCACACCCACCTTGTTTTGCTCCAGTCCTGAGTTGCAGTCTTTGGCGTGTCTTGTGTCATGGCAGGGTTACACTCTCACTGTGCGAGGAACATATAAGCACTGTTAATTTTGGCGCCCCCGTGTCGCTCGGACACACCTTTTCTGTTCTTTCCCTTTCTGGTCAGATCGTGTTATCTCCAACAAACCCAAGGCTTTTTCCCCTCTGCTGCCAGGGAAGCTGGAGTCTGCAGCCCCTGCTGGGTCCCACTGCCCTCAGGCCCCCAGGAAAGCCTTTCTCCTGGTGCTCCCTGGTGCTTGGCTTTGCCGACTCGATCTGCGAGGAGAGCATCCTTCAGAAAGGATGCAGTGCTGTGGAGGTCATGCTGTGATTTAAATGGGCACATGTCAATAACTGCCTTCTCAAACGAGAGAGAATACCTCATTCAAGGACTGTGCTACCTCTTTCGGAGGTACCTTCATATGTGAAGACTTAAGAATCTCAGTTCTCAAAGGATGAAGTCTTTAACCACTAGCTTTCTACGGACAACTTCAGGGTACAATCCCAGTTAACCATGTTTGACTACAGGTTGCCCAGAGAAGTTGTGAATGCCCCATCCCTGGAGGTGTTCAAGGCCAGGTGGAACGGGCTTTGAGCAACCTGGTCTAGTGGAAGGTGTCCCTGCCCATGGCAAGTGGGGTTGGAAATAGATGATCTTTAAGGTCCCTTCCAACCTAAACCATTCTATGATTCTATGACTTTTCTCAGGTGCAGCTTTACTCTAGCCCTGTGGAAAACAAAAGTATCCCATGGGAAACGACTGGTGCCCCAGGCTGTGATGAGTGTTTCATATTTGACCTCTGGATTTCTCTGTTCAAGGTCTGGCTGCGACTTTCTCCAAGTTTTTCCCCATGGGTGGGGAGCTGTTCTGGAATGGCTGCAGGAACCCCCATAGCTCGCAGGAGGCTGCAGTTGGTGCATTAACCCTGCTTCATCCAGGTCTTCCCAAGATATTTGAGGAGTCATCCAAGCTTCAGGGGGTCAGAAGTAGCAGGAAAAAGCTCAGTCCCTGGAACAGGTCTGTGAGCAGCAAGAGATGACCACTCTGTCAGGATATAGTGATGCACCTGGGTCTCAAGCATGCCTCCCAGCCACAGCATGCTGAAATAAACGGCAGGCTGGTGGCAGAAGTGTAATTGGCAGAAAACAACCACTTTCTGGCTCTGAGCACAAAACAACTTTCTAAATCAACAGCATTTTTTTCCCTCATTTACTTTGGAAAGCCTGCTGGCTTCGGAATTGCTGCAGCCTGCTGTAAACAATGTATGAAATGAAAACGTTCCCCCTGCCCCGGCACGGCCGAACTCCAGCGGCGCGTTGCAGCCGGACACAAACCACATCGGGCCCTGCCGGAGTGGTAGGGGAGGCTTTGTTCGTTTTGGTAGTCACAGTGTGCACAGCTTGGTTTGCTGTGTTTTTTTTTAAATTAAAAGAAAGCTGCATTTTGCCACCTGTGCAGGATCCCCTTCGTCCAGGCTGGGGGCTGCAGCCCAGGCCTGATCTTGGCAGCAGCCTGTCCCCCTGTGCTTACTCCCAGCACCCGGAGAGGCTGTGGGAAGCTGAGCTTCAATGGGATCATCCCTAGAAAGCTAAACCATTGGAGCAGAAAAGTAGTTTAAAGTTTCATTTCCCCGCCCCATGTGCTCCTTCTTCAGGTGCTGGAGGGGAGGATGGAGCCTGGGCTGCAGGCAGGGCAGGCACCAGGGGGTCTCCGTGCCCCTGTGCCGCAGGCTGAGGCTATGGCTGCGTAGCCAACAGGCAAGTGGCAGACCCAGCCTGTGCCATCGGCGAGGTTCGGCCAGAGACAGCCTGTGCCATCGGCGAGGCTTGGCATGGCCAAATGTGGCCCCGGCACAGAAGCCCAAGCCCTGACTGGCAGAGGCCGGCAGGAGGGGGCTGAGGCTCCCGCAGCGTGGGGGCCGAATGGGAGCCAGAAATGCAGTGTTATTGCAAGAAAAGCAGCCGTGGGAGTGTGGTATCCCTCGGATAACATTTTTCCCCATCTACTGTGCAATAATAAATGTTAGCTGAAGCGCAGCTGGAGCACAAAGTGCTCACAGAGATGCAAACCCACTGCCAAGAGTCTGAGAGGGCAAAGTGAGAGTGACGAGGAGCCTGGAAGAAATGCTGGGAGAAGCGGAGTTGGGAAGAGAAGGGAAGGCTGAGGGGAGAGCAGGGAAAAGGCTGCTTTGCGGGGAGCAGGAGCAGCTGCCCAGGCTCAAGGGCGGCTGCTGAAGAGCCGGGGCCTGGCAGAGGGCTGGGGCGGCAGCTGCGGGGGCTGCCTGCGCGGGCACGGGGCACTCGCCTGGCAGACACCATGGGGAACGGTGTGGGGCCGAGCTGCTCCCTGCTGCGGGGCAGAGCGGGGCAGGAGCTGCGCTGCTCCCCAAGGCAGCACTGCTGCTCCCAGCCCTCCCAGTGCTCCCAGTGCCCCCACTCGGTGCTCCAACACGGGCGGAAAAGTGGGTGTCTAAGAGTTTGGTTTTTTACTTACTTTTAGCTTGTGTAGCCCTTAGCTAAAAGCACAGCTTGTGCCAGTGCAAACATGGGCTACGTGGTGGCCCGCAGTAGGGTTACGGGGCGGCACGCCGGGCACAGCTCACAGCCCATGGAGGTGCTGCCCGGCCTGTGATCCTCCATCCAGGGCTCGCTGCGCCCCGCCGGGAGGCTGCAGGAGTGCTGATTCCAATGTTGTGGGTAATAACAAATGCTTACCTCTAGGAAATAATGTAAGCCTCTAAAAGGCTCTAATGATTTGTGTGATTACGTTGCAGCAGAAGTCTGAAACGGGAGGGCTTCAGACTCCCCCCTGGGGGAGCTGCCAGCACCGGCTCCCAGTCAGTCCCAGCGAGCTCAGGGGGCTGCTCACGGCGGGTGAAATCTGGCACCCGGCGAGGCTTAATTTCAGCACACGAGGCTTCCTGGCAGAGATGCTGCTTCTCACGGGGTCCAACTGAAGGCTGGCAAAAGTCAGGAGGTTTTCTAAGCAGGAGAGATTCAAAAAGCTTTAGTTATGCTAAGTGGGACTCGCCTAAACCAACAGTGGGTTTGTGTCTGGCGGAGGTGACGCAGAACTCGTTTGACATTTTCTTGCTTCAGCCTGTTACAGCTATGACATATTTTTCCTGAGTAAATAAAAAGCTAAGCGAAACCCAGGACACATAAATGGCTATGGGGAGCTGGACAGAGGATGGACTCCTGCAGCAAATCTCTCCTAATAGTTTCTTGTCCCTCTGAAAAGACGTATTTTTCTTCTAAATGCATGTGGGAAAGAAGCTTTGCTAAAATATAGAATTAAGCTTTTTTTCCCTTCTTTTTCTTTTTAAATGCTGATAATTAGCTTAACACAACAAAAGGTGCAGCAAAGTTGCTTTGTAATTTTCTCTGGATGAGGGTCCCTGGGGACTCAAGGCAGCCAGGATGGATGTGGGGAGCCCAAGTCAGCACCCAATGCCTGGAGATGCCACCCACTCCCAGTGCCCTCCCCTGCGCCTGGGGATTTAATCAGTGCTGAGCTTGATGCTCGAGGCTGGGAGGAAATCTTTCACTATTGGGTTTCGGGATTTTTTTTATTAATAGAGTTTATGGTAAAGGTACAGCTGTGCCAGAGACATTTCTTGGTTCTATTTGATTCTGGCATAATATCAGATAATGTGTTCCATTTAAAAAAACATGATTATTCCAGCCTGGAGTCTGGACATGAGCTTTTGTACTCTTTGTATGCCTCAAACTTACTGCACTTGAGCAGAGCATAAATTCCTGTCTCTTCAACTGTAGCATCGTTCTTTTAAAAGACTGTGCACTGATTTGCTTTTAACACCCATTATATAGGGCATTCAGCTCCGTGGTGGCCAGCAGGGTAAAAAAAAACCAACCTTGATACTTAAATAAACCCTGCATATAAATATGTATGCCTGCAGTGGAGCAGAACAGCCCGCGGGAGCCAACCCACCTCCCATTCGGCGTGCTGCTGCAGCCCATACATATGCATGCCCGGCTCCCGGTGTATTTATAAACCGTCGATATGTGCATATCTTTAAAAGTGAGAGGTCGGCCACCAGCCCTCTGCCGGGGCGCGGGGCCTGATGGGGCGTCCAGGGTGCTATGGGGGCTGGGGGCTGCGTGGGACCAGGCCCCAGCCCTCACTGGTGGCCGTCCCACCCAGGGCATCCTCACCGGGGTCGGCATGTGTGGTTCTGGAAAAAACCCTGTGTGGCACCTACAGCCCACTTGGGAGCAGCTCACTCCCCAAAGTGTGAAGTTACATTTCCAGAAAAAAACGAATGTGCTGCAAGTGGCTGGGAAACACAAGTGGCAGGAGGTGGCTCTGAGCAGCTATTTTAGTGTTTTATTTTAAAAACACAGGCAGTGAGTGCCCCTGGCAGAGCCAGAGATGCCAGGATTTCAGAGAAACGTGTTGAAGAAAAGAGAGAAAAAAAACTGCAGAAAGATTTCTGCTTCCTTAGGAGGTTTGCAAATGTGGTCTTTGGAGGACCAAGGATGCTGATTAACTTGAACAAGCAGACAAAGACCCTGACATCAATTAAATACTGCTGATGAGGTGAGGTCAATAGTAATTATAACCTGCTCATATCTTCACGCATTATAGACATGTTTAATCTTTTTATTGGAAAGCTTTTTACTGAAATGATGTGGTATGATAATTTTCTACAGTGTCCTGTTTCTAATTAAGTAGTTGGAAATACAGTGGATTGCACTTAATCATCTCTGCTTCAGTTAAGTCCTTGCTAAAGAAATACCTTTAGTTCTATTTTCATTTTATTTTATAAACCGTAGCCTTTTAAGTGGCTTTGAAAATGGAGGTGACACTTGTATCAGTATTTATATACCCTTTCCAAATGTGAGTCAATGACTGTGACTGTGAGACAGCCGTACCTTTGTGTTTTACAGGGAAATCCATTTTCTGAGTGTTTCTGGCTTTGCCCGAGTACCAGGTTAGTGCTAAATGCTAAAAGCTCAAAGGACATTTGCTCAGCAATTAATCATTATCTGTGTGCCGCTGGCTGGTGTCAGTGCTCCGGCGCGACGGCCTCTGGCTGCTCTGCGGGAGCTGCTGCGGGGACAACGTAGCTGTGCCAGGGGACAGCGGGGGCCCGGCCACCAGCTCACCCCCACCTCACCTTGGGGTGACACGGGTGAGTATCTCAGTGAACCTGACAGCCCAAAGCCAGCGCTGCCATTATCGCTAACGGAGCTGGGGACGGGGTGGCCGAAGACAAGCTGCGTATGGCTTCAGCTCCACCACCCTCCAGCAGGTCCCAGGTCCTTGCTCTGCTGGAGCACTGTGCTGCTGGTGGAAATGGCAGGTTGGTACAGGAGAAATGTCATGTCTCAGAGCTGCAGAGGGAGCTCTGGCTTCCACCTGCACAAGCTTTCCCTGCCTCATTAATGTCTCATACTCAGCAGTTCGGGGACTGTCCGGGTCAGTGTTCAGCCTGTAGAGCTCTTCCACCCAGTGCTAAGCTCACTAAGAAAGATCACATTTTTATCATTTGCCCCTATCTGGCTGGGGGGATGCTGCTCACAGCAGAGTGAGCCAGGGGCACTGCAGCCCCCGGCCCCCAGCAGCCAGGGTGGATGAACAAACGTGCCGGGTGCTGTTCGAGGACAGAGAAAGACACGCGTGTGCCAGCCTCCTGCCACCGCGGGTGGGCATTTCTAACAAACGGCCATGCAAAAGGTGTTAACTGTGTTTTTTACACCTAGCTGTGAAATCTCACTGAGTGTTTTAACCCAAACAATTAAGAGAGAGCATGACAGCCAGCGGCTAAATATAGCTCTGGAGGGGTGGCAGCGGCGGCGGGGCTTGGGAAGAGGTTTTGAAGGGAGGCTGGCAAACTGGGGAGCGCTGGTGAAGGGGGGGGGTCCACTGGTTCACGCTTCACTGCCTGAGCTGAAAGCGCAGTGAGGAACGATAATGCAGCTCCTTCATCGGGCTGCCATCTGGGAATATGCTTCAGCATGTGTTGTCACTGATTTGAAGTCTCTATGCAGAGTTTAGAGATAAGGTGAAGCTGCTGGGAGCGGAAGCGGTGGGGAGGGGAAAGGGGCCAGGCTGCAGCGCCGGATGCCAGCCAGGCACGGGGCCGCTCGTCCACCGGCTCTCCCAGGGCATGCCAGTGGCTCTCACTTCTTGTCCTCAGCTCGTCTCTGCTTATTTTCCAGAAGCTGTGAAAGGATTTGTCCAAAGCATCAGTTACCTTATACAGTGGCAGCAGTAGTCTATTCACATTGCCTTGAGCATCGCTGCCTGTGCTGAGGGTGCCAGGGGACCGGAGGGCTGTGCTGGTGACCTGGGCACAAGGACCACCGCCGGTGCTGCCTGGCCAAATCGGGCCTCGCATCATCGGTCTTGAAGCTGCTGTTTGTGAAACCCGAGTGGCTGCTTTTCCCACACGATGAATGTGGTCTGTCTACCACCAGCTTGAGCCCTTGTGCCAGGAGGTTGCAGCTCAAGCAGGCTGGGCTGGAGCTCACATCCTTCTCTCCAGCTGCCCTCGACGTCCCTGGGGCTCACTGGTTAGGACGTGCTAATGCGGTTTTTGGACTCTGTTCATTTAATGGTCACTTGGCACTGAGACAAATGTATTAGATTTGTTGGAGAAAGTTTATATACCAGTTAAGTGGCTTTTATAGTTCCAGCCTGGCTGAGAGAGCTGATGTGGCGGTTAGTGCTTTTGGTTTGGTGCTTTGCTGCTCCACAGACTTTCCATGTGGTTTGGGGCATCCCCATCACTCCTTGGCCCCTATTCCTGGTGGCAGTGTTCCCCTAGCCCAGGGGAGGGCTGGAGAGGGAAACCAAAGGCACTGAGGCTCAGATACAACGGTGACCAGAGGGATTGAAACACTCGTGGTGGCTTTGGCAATCGCTGAGGAGAGGCAGGGAATAACCAGCTGGGCTCGGGGTGTCCTGCAGAGGGGAACGCTGGCCCCAGAGCCTTGGCACCTCTCGGGAGATGTTGCTGCTGGTTGCCCATCTGCCTGCACCGCTTCCCGAATTACCAGCTCCTGACATGCTAGGTGCATGGGGGATGGTTAATGAAGCACCATGGATTGTTACATGAGCAAAGACAGGCACTGAGAAGTTCTCCTGTAGTTACTTAAATCAAACAATGCCAGCAGCCTCCAGCACTCCCTTCCCTCTCATCATCAGTCAAAACAAAGTTGAAATAATAGCGCACATCTCTCCTTGCAAGCCACGAGACATCAAGTCACCAGGAAAAGGCTGAGAGCAGCTCGTCAGAGCGCGTGCCGCTTGTCTCCCAGCATCCCAGCTTTCCTGGTGATGGAGTAATTACAGCACTGACTGGCACTGGGCTGGAGCAGAACTGCTTTTATTTTAAAATAGCCCAGAAATCTGAGGGGAAATAAAAGCTGCGGTCTTTCTCTTTTCCAGGCTGTAAAGCCCCCTCACCAGCCACAGTAAAGCCCCTTTGGACACTTGCAGACCCTAGAGCCTCTCCTGCGTGGCTTCTCCCTCTTTTGAGGACAGGTGCTTTGACCATGCTCAGGGCTCTGGGAGGGTGATGGGGAACAAGTCCTGTCCCCACAGCTGCTGACCGGGGCAGCTGCTGGGTGGGTGGTGGCATGGTCGTTCTGTGAACCCTGCGGGGACTGTGTGTGTCACTGCCTCTGATCCCGTGGAGAGGCTGAAGTGCCCCCTCTGTCCCTTCCCGCTCACTGCCTGCGTGCTGGGCAAGCTGTACATGTGTGTGCGCTGTGTACTGTGTGCTGTGTGTGCTGTGTACGTGTGTCTGCTATGTGTGCTGCATGTGCTAAACTCATGGCGCAAGTTCTGCAAAATGAAATCCATCATGTGCATCTCTCCCACAGCTACCCAGAAGCCCAGATAAAATTATTCCACCACCGCCTTTTCCCTCCCCACCGCCCCACGGTCGTGGTCGCTGCTGCCAGGGCCCAGTGTGCCCCTGGGCTGGCCAACTTCCTCTGCCAGCACCAGCGTGAAAGGGGACGAAGTCTGGTCACACAGCACAGCTCTCTCCTAAAACAAGGCTGCTTTCTTTGTGGGACTGAGGATAAACTCGTGCTGGCTAAAATCTTCTGGTGAGCACAGCCACTTGCCAGGACTGTATGCCCGAGGGTTTGGGCACAGCTCTGGATGGCTGGGGGGGGTGCAGGGTTTCTGCCACAGCCCTTGCCAGCTTGCTCCGACCTGAGAAGTGCCCACCTGGGCAGCACCATGTGTTCCAGTAACCAGTGCGTTTCTGCTGGGGCAGCTCCCACCGAGCCCAGCCGTGGGAGTGAGCTGGGATCCGGGCTGTGCCTCCGCGCTGCTGCTCAGGCTGCTTGGAGCAGCCGCAGAACCGAACCAGATGGCAGAGGGGCTGGTTTGGCAAACACCAAGTTGCCAAGTTTCCTACCACATCTGAGTGGTGGGACGGCAGCAGCGGGGTCCGGTGTCTGAGCTCTGGGGCTGGGAGCCCAGACCTGGCCCATCCTGCAGCACCCATGTGCATCACCGTGATGGGAGCAGGGGAGGTGGCTCTGGGGAGGGCACATGGCCACCTGCCTGCTCCCAGGCAGAGACAGATGATGGCTGTTGCATACAGCTGCACACCACAAACCCCACGTCCTTTCTCAAAGTGGAACTAAAATGCCTTGCTAGAGGTTTAAGTGGCTCCCTGCTGTCTGCAAGGGATGGTGCATGGTGCATGGCGGTGGGGAGTCTGTCACCAGTGCCCCTGCAGAAATGGTTTGGAGTGACCCTTCTTGCTCAGCACTTGGGACTGCACATCTCCAGATCTCACCTACATATTGTTACATTAAAGTCTGCAAATAACAGCTTGTAGCCTGTAAGGAGAGCAGGAGTCTTAGGATCGGCTGAGCGACAGATTCCAAGCAGATCTATGGGAGGGAAGCGGTGCCAGCCCTGACACGTGCTTCCTGCGTAAAGCTGGAGTGTTATAGGGACCTTTTTTTGCTTTTGTTGCTGTTGGCTTTTCTTTAAATCACAGCATCAGTGCTAGCAAGGGCATTAGGCATCTGGGAAATTATCTCCTTCATGCACAGAGGGTAGTTCAAAAGATTTCATGACAACTGCATCTGCATTACACCTCATTTTGCTGGATAAAGCATGTTAACAACTTTACAGGTTTGCAGTCGATGAAAACAAGCATCACACGCGAATCATTTTCAAAGCAGAGATCTTGAAAACCACTGGCAGCCTGACACACTTCTCCATATGTTATATAAAGTAACTGTTTACAATATGAGCTGGCAAATATCATATAATATAACTAATAATTAGATGACACTAAAATATGACTCATTTCGAGTGATCTCATATGCATATTTATACCCTCAAAAGTATTACTAGGAAAGAAGAGCAGAAGCTTCTTGAGTAGCACTGACCCGGCGGGCGTCTTGCTGTGGCTCCCAGCCAGGGATTTCTGGGGGTGCACAGCCGAGACCAGCCCAGCATCCAGGGGATTTCTGGGGGTGCACAGCCAGGTTCCACCCAAGGTCCCTCAGTACCTCGTGCTATGAAAATGCCTTTGCTGCTGCAGGCGAAATGCAGCACATCCAGCTCAAGAGGCACCAACACAGGCAAACTAAGGAGCTGCTGCTTTGGCAACACTGAGCGAGATGAGGGCATCTCCGAAGATAGAGAAAAACTGTAGAAAATCTGTAATTCACTTCACTGTGGTAAAATGAATCTGCTGTCCTCATTTTGGCTAAACCCATCTGATTTCTACTTCCTAAACCCTTTTGCCTCCCAGCATCAGGCTGTGTCTCTTCCCTCCCATCAGGCTGGGTCTCTTCCCTCCCATCAGCCCGATAAGAGCACCCTGGCTGCAGCCTCTCTGGGCCCCCTCGGCTGCCCCACGGGCTCAGCCTGTCCCTCCAGCATGTTGGTGGTGCAGGAGGATTGGACCTGGTGGCTGCTGCCGAAAGCGCCCTGGTTCCGAAATCCAGCTGGGAAGCACCATGCCCTGGCAAGGCTCCTCTGGGCGGCTTCTGTTCCTGCCATGTCACCTGCCTAGCTTCCAATATTAAATCTGGCTTTTAATTACAGGTAGTGATGACAGCGAGGTTAGTCATAATGCAGTAATTAAGCCCAAGGTTTGTATTCACTAGCTGCCATCAGGCGTGCGGCGGGGGGAGGCGAGGCAGCAGCACAGCCTCTCCCGCTGGCAGCAGGGTCACACCGATGGGCTGCAGGAGCAGTTCACAATGTGCAAATTATTTCTGGGGTTTGCTGGGGCAGACCCTGTCACAATTTAATTTATCTTAGCCTAAGGGGCAAATTCTTTTGTTTGGTATTTTAAACAATTCAGTGTAAGAGGCAAAGCAGAGCCCAGAATGCAGCCCCTCCTCTTCTCGGCGTCGGATGCTGATGGGAAGATGACAGGGCTGAGTGGCTCCAGCTCCTTCATTCCCTCATGGAGGTTTCCCACCACTGTGAACTGCTTCTAGATCTGCTCCTGACTCTTACAGGCATGGGGGGCTTCATGGAGTATACCGGGCATATTACAAAAGCACCACTTATACATTGCCAGTGCATCGTGCTTTTTGCCTCCCCACTCTTTGCAGCAAAGTATTGGGAATTTCTAACTTAGAAATCCTAAAATGCGTATGGTAACTGCTGCAGGAGCCCTGTTAAAGCAGGTTGGTCACTGGGATATTGGACCTTCGGGGAAGGGGGATGTTCTGCGGACGGGACTGTTTTTGCTGCTGCCTGCTCTTGGCCACTGGGAATTCCCTGGGCTGCGTCTCCGAGCCCCGGGCAGGACGCAGGGCTTTGGGAGAATGTGCTGGTTGTACCTGCTTCTTCAGCCCCTGTGAAATGAGGGTGGTAGGAACCACCTCAGACAGAAGCCGTAAAATTTTACTGGGTATTGCAGGAAGCGATTTCAAATGTGTCATTCAAAGTGGAAAAGAAATAGTATAAATTACAATTGAATTTTAGCATTTTAGGTACACACACGCATGTATTTATATGCACACCCCACCCTCCCCATATATGTGAGTATGGAGTTGATGGTGTATTTTTAGATGTAGTGTAAGTTGATCCTATTCCTAAGCTCTCTGGTTAGTATAAATTGATTAAGAAAAGCAGCAACTGGAAGCTTTTGTTCCTATAAAAATACAAAGTATTCATGCCATTCTGGAAAGGAAACTGAATTCAAAATGAATTTTGAAGGTTTACTTCAAAAACTCCTCCCGGACGGCTGGTGATTTTTCCGGCGCGGGTGAAAAGCCGGCGCTGCCCGCGGGCTGCTGCTCCGCATCGCACCCTCAGCTCCCCCCGATCCGGGGGTCGTTAGCGGGCTGACACGCACCCTGAGAGCAGGGCGAGCTGCAGGCAGGGCTCGGCTCTATTTTGGGTGCCGATAACTATCCTTAAGGCTGAGTCATCCCTTCCAGTATCAGTTACAGGAGAGCTTAACTGAACAGAGCTGGTCACCAGTTCTGCTGGCAAAGGTTCGGGGGGGCCACAAAGCCACCCTGGAGCCTCTCCGCCGGCGTCAGCAGCTGCGGATCCGGCCCCCGGGTGACAGCACCGGTGCCCGCTCTGGCCCCTTCTTGCTGTCGGTACCCGGCATGGGGCGATGGGGTGCGTTTGGGCCGGCGGGTGGGAGTGGGGAGGTGGGTGCTGCAGCTGCACCGGGCTCCGTCCCCACCTGCGGGCAGGGCTCCCGCAAGTCCCCATGGAGGTTTGAAGGGCAGCGTCCCTCTCTGGAGCCATTCTTTGCAGGGCACCCTGGCCTGGGATGGGAGCACTACGAGGAGCTGCTAGCCAAAAATTCAGGTCTTCTTCCTTACGTAGCTCCCATTAAGGGCAACTGCTTATACAGCCATTTACTGGGGAATGGTATTCAATGGTATTCAGTGGCATTCAGTGGCATTCAATGGTATTTAACCTCTCTTCATTTTAGTAGCCTGGTGATGATCCCAGAGCCAGCCAGATAAGCTTTTCTGTGCGCTTATTAAGAAACGCATATGAAGCTGGGCGTAGCAATGCTAGATATCGCTGGTATGATACCAGTCCTGCCAGCAAACAGCAGAGAAATGTTTTTCTTTGCAGATTTATTCCCCATGCAAAAAGGGAAGGCTAGAGAACATTTTCATTGAATCACATCCAAACAGTCAAGTCAGCCTTCTCCATCTGCTTGAAGTGGGGGTTTAGTTGTTAATTTGCCTTCGTGGGTCTCTCTGTACCTATTTTCTGTGGTGTTACACTGGACACCTGTAGGTAATTTTTCTTCTGATTTTTGCCATGCTCACTGATGACTGTCAAGTGACATTTTTCCCACTGTCTGAACGAGAGGAGACAACTTAGAAATAAAAGATCATTTTTTCTGAAAAGCTATTCTGATGGTAGCGAGAGCCAGCTTATAAAACCAGAGCTTTTACTCTGATTCGAGTCCCTTAAGTAATATCTGAATATTGGCATAATTTTTTTTAAAAAGCATTTAACACTGGAAACTTTATTTTTAGCGTGTAAATGTCAAGGCGAACAGCAGCCTTTCAATCTTCCCCCAGCTCCTCCTGCTCAGTGCCCGAAGCTCCTGCTCCCCTCCAGCACCTTTCTGTGGGGCTGGGAGCCCCCCCAATGGGAGAGGATGCTGCTGCTGCTGCATCTGCCTGGGATGGGGGGTGAAGGGACCAGGGGGTGTTGGGACCAGGGGATGCTGAGCTGGAGGATGGTGGGACCAGGGGGTGCTGGAACCAGGGGCGTATCGATCTCGGGGTTGGTGGGACCAGAGAGTGATGGGCTGGGGGGTGCTGGGTCACTGTAGGACTGGGGCAGGCAGGGAGAGGAAGCAGTCCTTCTCCCAGCTCTCTCCCTTCCCCGAAGGACTTTGTTTTAAAACAAGTAGTCTTTTAAAAATCTAGGGCAAGTCAAGCTCTTGCCAAAATTAGTCTTTGTGCAAGAGCATGAGAAGGAATTTTAATGGGTAGCTGGTATGTGGGGATGGAGGGAAATGACTGCTTTTACTATCTAAATGCTGTTTTAAATAAGGCCTGTAATATCAAACAGCTTTGCCACGCTCGCAGATATGTTTTACAGGAAGCATCACTGCCACCGCTCAGTAATACACAAGAATGTTAAACAACAACTTACTTTTTCATTTATGCCAAACGTGTCCTGACACATTGCTGAAGCAGATGAAAGCTGCAGCTCAAAGGAAAGCACAGGCAGAGCCTGGGTGCGCTGCTTTTATCTGGCCTGGTTGTTGTCGCCGCATAGGTAATTGCTACAAAAACCCTGCAAGGCCATTTTTCGTGTTGTATTTGCCCAACTGCAGCTGAGGGGAGCAGGGAGAAGCAAAAACCATCCTCTGCTGCGCTCAGCCAGGTCCTGGGGTCCTGTATGGAGCCCCACAGGTGGGATGGGGACGGGACGGGGACACAAACGTGGATGGGGATGAGGAGAGGGATGGAGATGGGGATGGAGATGGGGATGGGGATGGGGATGGGGATGGAGATGGAGATGGAGATGGGGATGAGATCGG
>JAOXJK010000051.1:9968689-9980154 GCA_025774025.1 Xenus cinereus
GAGATGGAGATGGAGATGGGGATGGGGATAGGGATGGGGATGGGGATGGGCTGGTTCAGCAGCTGGGCTCTGGTCGGTGCTGCCACTGCCACGCCAAGCAGCTCCCATGGAGGTGTGCGGTGGAGGAGATTGCCGGTTGTGGAATTAATATAATAGAAAGCAGGGAAATGTGGGGTGCCAGGGGGAATATATAATTACCTGATTGCATGCCTAGCTCTGTCCTGGCTCCTGCCCCTTGTCAGCCCAATCTGAGCCCTTTGCAGTGGCGCCGTCCTGCCCCGCTGCCTCCCTGCCCAAGGGCTCTGCCGGTTCCTCCGCTGCCGGAGGCTGAACGGCACCTACAGAATTACCCAAAGGGGCTGATCATTTGTGATGTCTTTTTGCAAAAATTACATTTCACTTTGTAAACTAAAATTCGTAGGTACAGTCCCCTCCCTATAGCAAAGTGGTTTATTATTTTTAACTGGGATTTTGTAATCTCTGCCTATGCTGGTCCCAAGTTTCCTGTCAAAGCTGTGCGTGTCGCCCAGGACATGCTGTGGGGCAGTGCCACTAATTCATACTTTCCTGGAGCAGGAACAAAATCCACATGTTGTACTGCGTCTTACTGGTTACGGTCTGTCTGTACACTGGGAAAGAATCTGTATAACTTCATTTTGCACTAATCTGTGTTTCTGAAGGCACTTGTTTGACTTGGGGGGGATTTCTCTCTGCCATGACAGAACCACAGCTTCTTCTCTTTAATACAGACGTGCCCATTGCAATGTCCCCCTCTTCAGAGGGGGAGAAATTAACTTTTTGTTGCCTAAGCCCAACATTGTTGGCTCCAACAACCACAACACCCACTCAGTGAGGCTGGAGGCAGCAGGTCCAGACCCCCGTCCTAGTCAGCACAGGAGGAGTTTGGCCATGCTGGAGTTGTTCCTGACCACCGGGGCCAGTGCTGGCACTGCTGGCTCCTGGGAGGGTCAGTGAGGAAATAACACAGCAAGGGCAGTGTCGTTTGATGAATCTCCCATAAAAAAGGACCAGCAATATCAAACAAATAAATAATTTCTCCTCTACAATGCAAAGTTCATCTATTTTCCATGTATGGCTGGACTTCTCAGGTGTTCATACCAAAATCTACCATGCAAGTAGTCTGCGAAGAATTAAACTTACATGGTTTTTTAAGTGTTCTTCAATTCTGAAATTAATAGTAGCATAACATTTGGTACGAAACTGTGTATAACCCCCGAGAAAGTCTCCTAACTGGGGCCCAGAGAGACCAAGCAAGCGCGTCCTCACCCAGAGGCGCCGAGGCTGTGTCCCAAGCCTCCGGCACACCAGCTCAGGATGCTTGGCTCTGTGTCTGCCCGCCCCACCACCCTCCTCTCCACCAAGTTAGCAGCAAACTCCACAGCCAAGTCGATTCTCAGTCACTGTCTTGGAGAAAAATCAGTTTCCCACAAAAGGCTGTTATTCACAGTGGAAGGAAATGCATTTTTAAGCACTCGCTCTTTTAACAAACCAACCCTGCTTTCACAGAGAAATCTCTGTTAGAGAGCACGTGCTGCCAGGGGGGGTGACACCAGGACATGGGCCCCTGCAACCCGCAGGCAGGGCACAAGTCCAGCGTGAGCGTGTCCTGGGTGACTGGACCAGAGCTTGAGGGATGTCCCAACCCCGGCATCGTGATGTGCTCGCAGCCATCATGTTCTTCCACACGGTGCAAGTGTGGAAGTGGTCCCATCAATGGCCAGTGACATGGATTAGGACCTGGTTTTGGTTCTTAATGTGACTAACAGAGAGTTGAGGCACTTGCCCTGCTGGGTAAGGTCCATGAGAGCAGCAGGGCTCTTGCTGATGGATTTCAGTCTGTTCCCAGGCACTGTTGCAGTCTCCAGGAAGAGCGTGCAGGGCGGCTGCCGGTGCTGCTGCTGCATGGAGGAGTGATAAATTGAATGGGGAAGACTTTTATGAATTATTTACATAAATAACTCTGCTGTTCCTTGGCTATATGGGAATGCCGGGAAGGGTAAATGGTGTTTCGAGCACTTTAAATGAGTGGATCATCTAGTGGTCACTCAGGGTCACAAGGATGCCCGGCTGGGCTCCCGCAGGCAGAGGCGCAGCCGCTCAGGGCCCTGGTGGGGGTTTCCCTGTGGGAGTTGCTGCCCGATTCTCAGCTGGGAAGTCGAGAGTAGCCCTGGGCTTTGAGACATCTGCCTGCTGGCCACTGCCCAGTGCCGGCTGCCGTGACCCCGGCTGGGGACTGAGTGCCCCGAAGGGAGTGGGGGTGTTGTAGGTGCAGAGAGCTCGTCCAGCTCCAGGACTTCTCCTCCTCCCCCATGGGTGAGACGAGCCGTTCGTGCAGCCCAGCTGCTGGCCAGCAGCAGTGGACAAGCTGGCAGGAGGGTGGTCACTCAGCACCCTGCTCCCACCACGGGGCTGGGGAGGGCAGTGGGTCGTTGCCACCCCGCAGGGCGGTGATGCCGTTCCCCAAGGAGCACTGTGCTGGTGTGTGCGCCCCAGGGGCTATAAATACACCCGGCGCTTCACTGTCCTCTTGGTACCTCACGTAGAGGCACTGCTAGCATTTGTGACACCCACACTCAGCTGCCATGTAACTCATGAAGTCTCTGGGTATTTATATTTGTGCCAGCAGACACGGTTGGTTCAGTCTCAGCGGCACCAAGCAGCTCTGCCTCTCGCACCATGAACCCTCGGTCATGTTTAACCCCGCAGGGATGCAGACATGGCTGTGGGGCTGCCTGCACGGGCAGCGGGGCCGGGACACCACCGAGTCCGGTGGGGCTATGCACTAGCCACCCGCCTCGCTGCCAGCAGTGATTCCGGGTAAATCCCACAGGAATGTGTCACTTCTCCCAGGAGCCTCCAAGCACTGACCTACTCCCAGCCCAGCCGGCTTGAATTCAGCCCGAACTCTACAGCGACATTCCCAACATCTCCCACCCACTTGCACTGGAGCAGGAGCCTGGTGCTGGCAGCAGAAACCCGAGCTGCACGGTTTGAAAACCCCCATTTATTCAATTATTTATCTGTTGAGCCCATTGCTTATTGCCACAGACTTGTCTCCTATTTTCTAATGCTGTAAGACAATTTTTAAAAAGTTTATAAACTAATATTCCTTATGGTCACGTGCTGCCTCCAGAGCCGGGTAGAGGGGCAGAATCCTTTCCCCGGCCCTGCTGGCCTCGCTGATGGGGATGCAGCCCAGGATGCAGTTGGCTTTCTGGGCTATTAGTGCACGTTGCCGGCTCATGCCCACCTTTGCATCCACCAGTATCCCCAGGTCCTTCTTCTCAGGGCTGCTCTTAATCCATTCTCGGCCCAGCCTGTATTTGTGCTCGGGGTTGCCCTGACCCATGTGCAGGACCTCGCACTTGGCCTTGTTGAACCTCATGAGGTTCTCAGGGGGCCATCTCTCCCGCCTGCCCAGGGATGCAGGAGTGGGCAGAGGTGGGGGGTGCTGGCAGCCTGCGCCTCAGCCCCTCAGCACCCCTGAGCTCTCCCAGCAGCACCCCCAGCCCAAGCCCCCGGGAGCGGGGCTGCCTTGGGGCACTGCAGCCGCCTGACATGAATGGTAAGCAGAATGAAACTTCATGCTGTGTGACTTTAGGGAAGCTGCAGGCAGCGAAACAAGCCAATGGCATGAAAACAGAGGTCAACATAAAATTTGAAATAGCTATACTGTCAGGCAAGGTATGGATAAAATAGGGAGTTAAATACTTTAAGTGGTTTTTATATGTTAAGGCACTGGGGAAGCAACAGTCACTCTGCCTCCCGCAACCATCAGCACGTAGCAGCCATTGCCAAAGAGAGAAAAACAGCAAGTTTCTGTAAAGACAGATTTAGCTTTTGATCTGTACGTACCAGACGATGCACTCCAGGCTGTCGGATTACGGTTGCACATGCTGGACAGTAATTGGAGGAATAAATACCCGAGGCCGAGGGGGAGCTGCAGAAGGAAAAGGAAGGAAGGGACGGGGAGCAGGTTGGTGCCCAGCCGAACGCTGTCAATGGGAGGGGACGCCGGGTCAGCCCGCTGCCTGCAGAACCCCACACCTTCTGCTTTTATCTGTCAGGAGGTGGGTCATTCCCCTGCCACCCGCCGACACGCTGCCCCCTAAAATCCTCAAAGACGAAGCATATCCTTCAAGAGGTCCTTTACTCACTTATTTTGATCCCCAGCTGACGAGACTGGTTCTGCTCAAGGTTTTAAATCGTGTATATTTTGCGATCCTTTTATTATCTGTTTTTAAGTACTTATCGCAGCCTGAAGAATCACCTGGAAACATGAATTAACTGCAATAATACAAAAGGCAGAAAAAATGTTTCATAATTTTATTGGAGCGGTTACAAAGTGAGGTTGCTAGGTACAGTGCCAGGGACTCTGGCTGCGGTTCTGCTGCCACTAAAAATAGTTACAACTTCAAAAGCCATGCCTCACATTAAATGTACATGCAGACAACCCCCGTGCTTTATTAAAAAACAAAATCTTTTTATTTGTTAAAACTATGGACAAATAAGGGCATTTTTTTTACTACTATTTAATTAAAGCAGTTACATAACCTGAGCTTAAATACCAAGTAGCACTGTCTCTGCTGATATTGCAATCAAATCTTACTACGCAAATTTACGCAAAAATTGAACTTACTCAACAATATTAAAATCACAGTACAATAGAAAAATAAACATTTTCACATATATCATTGAAACGCATTGTAATTCACAGCCACGAAATAACTAGTGGTTTTAATTCACAAATCATATGTCTTCGAAGTCTTGGAAACTATTGTGCCAATAGAGTCAGGCTCCAGAAATATTATTCTATAGTAGATTCTGATTCAGTGCAAAGCACCTGAAGTTAGAAATGATACAGCAAGTGTGAGCAGGGTGAAACAGTCCTATTCAAGCAGCTATAGTTGTGCGGTTTTTTGGTGGGTTTTTTTGTTTTGTTTTGTTTTTTTTTTTTTAAAAAAGTTAAGGGGTATTAGTGTTGGTCTAAACCAACTTCCACCTGTTCCTGACCAGCAGCTCTGCTTCCACCATCCCCAGTTTGCAACCATCAGTTGAACATGGCTGCTTGGAATGCATTCTTCACATTCAAACTCAACTTCAGGTATAGAGCTTCCTTCAAAAACGTTACCAGAGGTCGAGACTAACCACTGCAGGGAACAAACAGGAACGTATGGACTTGAAAAATAATGAGCTTATCACAGAAATACCCCTGTTAACACATATCACTCTTCACTAATGCTTTTGTTCTGGTCAAATCTAAAACCAAAAACTAGTAACAAGCTAAAAAAAAAAAATCCCAGAAAGTAAATTAGCAGGTTTTTGGCTCCTGCCCGCCCCCCCGGGCGCATCGCGTTTACCTGCTGCAGACCTGACTTTCCAGGCAGGGCTGTCTGTGGGTGGAAGAACAGCCCCGGACCATCCTGTGTTCTGCCCAGCTCTTGCCAGGACCCGAGCGAGCAGAGCAAGTGTGTTCTGCTCCAGGGGCTCCAGAGGGACACAGCCCTGCAGCCGGAGCAGCCACGGGAGCACCCGCTCCCCCTGGGATCCGGCTACTCTGCCGGGCACCCAGAGCCCCATGTCCCCCCCCTTGTCCTTCCTCATGGAGAAAAAGAAGAGGGGGATGCCAGGCTCAGGAAAACCTGGCGTGACCCCTCTTTGGGCTGGTACAGCATGAGCCCGAGGGTTTAGTCTATGGAGACAAACCTTCAGCTCCTGTCCCAGGCCGTTATGAAGGTGGCAGTGGGATGCTGTGGCTTTCACTTGTGGGCCACCTGTCACAGAAATGGCCTGGTGGCTTCCCACAGCCATGTTTCAAAGGCTCCCAGGGGATTCAGGTTGGGAGGCAGCTTCCCAGGGCGTTTAGTGCAATCTCCTGCTCAGCACAGGGTCAGGTAAGAGATACCGCCAGTTGCCTGTGGCTGATCATTATTTCATTAACTTGGTGTCACATGAACTGGATTGAAATGAAAAATCCCAGGTGCTGTGGTATGAAAACGTACAAACTGACAACAGATCATGTGTAGGTTTCATACTGATTTCATTTTGTATTAAAGATTACCCTATGTGGGAGTTAATGGGCTTAAATGAGAAAAAAAAATTAACCCTGTGAGCCAGAGGAAGCAAAATATAGCTAATGAATAATAATTCGTTTCGGCGTGGATCATTGTAGACTACTTTGGCAAAACTTAAGCTCTAAATAACTATTTACCTCAAATCTTTTGGCGTCTTCAGTGAAATGATTTGTAGTTATTAAAAGATTCCCAAATGTACCCAGAGGAAAAATAGGTTAAAAGCATAATCATGAAATCATAAACTGTTTAATCTCATTTGCTAGTCGAAGGCTAATACAGCACAATGAGGGAAAGTGGAACTTTTAGGTGGTCTTCCTGCAGTGAGACAATGAGCTGAAGCTTGTCCCCAGTAAACACAGCCCATCATCCTCATTGCTTATTAATTAACAGCCCAAAGGCTGTAGCCGAGATTGCATTCTCTTTGCATATTGGAGAGGTGAGAAAGGAACTCCAGTCGAGTGGCTTAGGGAAAGGCGTCTTCCACTACACCCGTCACAGAGGTTTCTCTATGAACACAGGGATCTCCTTGGGCCACTGAGGCTGATGGACTGATTGTCTTCCACAAATACATCATATTAAGGACAAGTGCCAAAAGGCAGGTATTTAAGAACAGACTTGCCAAGTTCCCCCAAGGAGCTAATGGCTCCAGCCTTCACACTGCCTGGAGAAGATCTGCTTGGTCTTTGTCCCGGTGGTGTCCAATCCCCCCCCGTCTGACCAGCCTCCTCCGACAGGGTGAGCCAACAGACATGACTCCGTCACGTTGCAGGTAAAAAGTACCCACGTGGGAGGAGATATGAACGCGGTGTGATTTTGCAGTGGTTCCGACTATCTCATGTCACCTATAGCAATGCTTAAAAAAAGAGCAGGAACTGTACATGAAATCACGAGGCTCAGCTTCAAGTTCCAGCTGGACTCAGAGGAGGCTGTGACATCTCGGCGTGTGCACAGCAGGAAGTCACACCGGAGCAGGACGCGGTTTGAGGTGTTAGCTCTGCAGCTCATCAGATCTGAAAGATGGAAAATAAACCGCGTGTAAAATGTGTTTAATCATCCCTCTCGGTGTTCGGTGGGAGGCTCCCGTACCCTTCTGTGAGGTGACGATGCCGAGTGCAGTCCCTTGCCATGGCTGATCATCAGTAGAAGTGATCTTCATTAAATAAAGTATCAGAGCAGGCCTCAGTAATGAACTGGCTGAATCACCTGGCCAGTCGCACAGTTCTCTCCAGCGAGGCAGGACGAAGGAGGGAGGACTTTCTACTGGTTCACGAGGGAAGGACAAAACCAGTTCAAGACCCAGAAGACTGCAGGGCAGACAGAACAGGAGAGGCACGGCTGTCCTGAGCTCCAGAAGGTGGATCTCCCTGGTGGGGTGTCTCCCGGCCCGTGGGGCTCTCCTGCAGCGTGCCCAGCCTGCCAGAGCTGGGCCCGTAGGGTTTTGTTGCACTTGGGTTTCACACACACCCCAATAACGGGCCAACTTTGCCATATTAGAGAGACATATTGCGAAAAGGCTGTAAGTAACTACATAAGGACCAACCTGGGCGTACGGTTTTACATTCTGCTGTGTCTGTCTGGGATCTTTTTTTCAGACACGGATTAGGGGAACCTTTTATTTCCTAACTGAAAGAAAAGAGAGAAATAGACCACGAAATGCTGGGAAACGAATACAATTTCAGACCTAGAGAATCAGATTCAGAGAATATCCTATTTTTATGCTCTCTCTCCGTTTAATTCATCTGCCATTCCAAACAAGACATGCCTCAGTTGAATGAAGTCTCAAATAATCACATAATAGGAGAAGTCATTTATTGTGAATCAGGCTCATTCTCTGGCGATATAAATAGACTGTGCTGTTCCACAGTCTTTTGTCAGTAGGGATTAATTAGCAATTGACCCTTGGTTGGGATTTCTTCACTACCTCTACATTTTTCATCTTATAGGGCTAAATGAGATCTTAACATTGCTCTAAGAAGCTATGCTTCCTAAGCAGCAATTTAATTTATCTTTAGGCTATAAATCAGTAGTTTAATTTATCACTAGGTTACATATCAACAGTGAATAGTCAGGGTGGAATTGAGTTTATTATAAAGATGTTCTGTTAGAAGACACGGTATTACAGTAATTGAAACATGCTGTTAAATTTTCCATTAATGCCCAATTCTGAATATCAACACGGAGAACCACACTTCACATACTTTACATTTAGCTTTCTAATAAATAAGTTCAATAAATAGGGATTCCGCAGATTAAGAAGCTATACGTGTGAACAGAAGCTGCTTTACAATGTTGTCAAAAAACAACTAGAGCTATTCTTGTTTGTTACCAATCACTGGAAATTAGTAAGTAAAATAGAAATATTTTACTCTTACTATGAAGACTGGAGGAACAAAGATCTGTTAAAATCACCCTTAGGATTACATAGAACTTAATTTTGTACACTAAATTTATAATTTAGAGCATGCTTTCATACCATTTTTAGCACACAATATTTTCAAATACATTTCTTAAAAATATGAGAAATAATTAAGACTACCCATTTAAGATTTTGTCTGTGCTCTGATCACTAGCTCTTGTGTTACACAGTATTGCAGTTTGGCTAATTTTGGATGACCTATTCCACATTTGGAGAAGTTATAAAATAAAGGGCCGGATTTAGCCTGTAGTATATTGCAACATCTTATTAATACAGTAATTTATTTGTCACAGTACAAAAAAATTAATTCCCCCCAATTATTTGTATATATAATATATATAATCCATTTATATTATCCATTTTTAACAATTATTTTCTTGGGAAACAACTCTTACGTTATCTATAAAGATTCCCAGGAACAGAAATACTCTTGTACCAAATGAAAACGCAAATAACTCGAGCAACTGTAGTTTTAATTGTCTGAAAGGTACCGTTACTTTCAGCACACGCATTTCTCCTCTTTTACCCGTAAAGAACAGACCTCCAGGGGGGCTCCCAACGCCGGCAGCCAAGCGGCGAGGTGCTGGCCAGCCTTTGGGAAGGGCAGCTGGCCCTGGCTCCGCAGAGCTGGCGCAGGGGCTCCCCAGGTGAGCCCAGTCCCTGCTCGGCCCCATCCCGTGGCTCCTCTGGCCGACAACGCGCCGGTTTTCCTCAGCACGGAAGGCAGGATGGGACCACCGGCTGCTCAGAGCCAAATCACCTCCGCAGGTGTTTGCACGCCGACATCTGTTCACAAAACACACCACTACGTATCGCACGTGCAAAGCAGGTGCCTGCTTGCACCAGCTCCTGGAGGGACCTGCTTATCCGCTTGCCAGGGGCTGAGGTGTCAGTTCACCTGGAAGACAATTTTCCTTTAAAGGGGATGTCCAGATTTTTCACGAACAACCATCGTAATCTGAACGCATAATCATGCACACATCAGTAAGCCTACCTTTTGCAAAACACCGGCACTCAAAGACTGAATCATAAACGCTACCAAACTATCAAATAATTATCAACACTAGAAGTAGGTGAAGAAATAATAAAACTGTAAAGGTGAGATAACTGCATCGTGACTCCGATTTAAATAGACATTTACCACACCAAGTGAGCAAAAGGCTATGTATGTGGACTGAGCCTCAGAAGAGAAGATACCGCTCTTTCTTATTTTTATTTCCTATTTTTAAAGAAAGGCTGATTGAGAACATTTTTGAATGTGGGAAACTAAGTCATTAAAACAGAAGCACTTGGATTGCTTTCTTCCTTTAGGGGATTTACTTCATTTTACTTTATCTGACACAAGTCAGAAAGAAATGAGAGCATTGTAAGGAGGAAAGCTGAATTTTGACACGTTATTTTCCATTAAAATTCTTCCACATACTTTGTTAAGCTTTTTCTGAGATCAGAAAATGAGGCTTTACCTAAAACGAATTTGAGAGACTGGTATTTTCCTCACACACTTGTAGCACTACAGTGTCCTACTGTCTCAAAGCAGGGGATTTTTTCAAACTGTTCCCACATCTTTCGCATTTGTTCACAAACTGGTATCTCCATTCTGTTTATACTCTGATAAAATATTGAGAGTCATTTCCTCGCTTTTGGACTGCACGTTGTGTTCACTTCTTCTGGATGATTTCCTGGTTGCCCTGGAAAGCCGCCTTCGAAAGGTATCACCTGCCAGAAAGTAAAGAATGGGGTCGACGCAGCTGTTGAGGCTGGCCAGACCCCTCGTCACTTGGTAAGTGGCATAAACCTTATCGTTGAAGGCACACATTTGTGGAGTCTGAAAATCCACCCTGGCTCTTAGATTCAAGGTCTTCATCACATGGAAGGGAAGGTAAGACACAGCAAAGACCGTCAACACAATAATAACCAGGTAAATTGACTTTCTCCTGAGAGGAGAATTGTCCAAATCTTTGTAAATCAAAGCTTTCACAATTAGCCCATAGCAACCAAGAATGAGTATGAAGGGGATGCAGAACATAAGCACGGTGGTGCACATGCTGTAAATGAAGTAACTTCTCAGGTAATCGTCGGCTGTTGTGTCGTAGCATGTTATGGTTTTATTTCTCCTTATCCCCGTTCCCGAAAAGAAGAGTATTGGAGAAATCACGGCCACCACAATGACCCAGACCAGGGTGCTGATGTACACCGCGTTCTTCTTCTTCAGCCTCCCCAGCGACTTCAAGGGGTGCACCACTCCCGTGTACCTGTGCACGCTTATGCACGTTAGAAACAAAATACTGCCGTACAGGTTCACGTGGAAGATGAACCTCTGCAGCTTGCACATGATATCTCCGAAGATCCAGTCGGTTTTATTGAAGTAGTAAAAGATGAGGGCAGGCAGAGTCAAGACATACAAGAAATCAGCTAGTGCCAAGTTGAACATGTAAACTGAGATGCCGCTCCAAGGCCTCATATGGAAGACAAACATCCAGATGGCCACGCTGTTGCCCAAAAACCCAGTGATGAAGACCAGAATGTAGACGGTGGGCAGGTAATAGAACTGGAAGCCAGTTTTGGTCAGGGAACACTTGGTGGTGGCGTTTCCCGCAGACCAGCCACTGCTGGATAACAGGTTGGGTTCAGTTCCATTCAGAGCAGCAGAGATGAGGACCTCGGTCATGATCCTTCCACCAGAGTCACATCGGTCTGAGGTGAAGCAACAAAGTCTCTGCAGGAACAGTAACGCATCTAAATCAAGAAAAGAGCAAAGAAAAACCTAGCTGGATGGTGAAATCTGCTCTGCTTTTCTTCAGAGGGTTTCCGAGCTCGGCTGAGCCTCCCCCACCCACCAGCTCGCTCCAGCCTGGGGTGCGGACCGTCCCCCCCGCACCCCGGCAGCCAGGGGACACCCCGGCGGGTCGCCGCCTGCCGCCGGCGGACCTCTCGCCCCGCCCCGGCCCCGGAGA
>JAOXJK010000051.1:9981017-10000580 GCA_025774025.1 Xenus cinereus
GGCGGGGGCTGCGGGCGGGCAGGGAACGGCGGCGGGGAGGGGCCGGTGCCGGTGCCGGGCCTGTGATCCCCAGCCGGCACCCCCCGTGCTCCTGGCGGCGCCCGCCACCCTCCGGCCCCGTCCGGGTCACCCGCGACACGGGGCTCCGATGGGCGTCGGCTGCCGCGGATCTGAGGAGGCGGTAGCGGGCAGAGGGGTGGGCCCGGGCGGCATGGCGGGCGTGGCGCCGCGGGCGAGGCCAACGGGCACGGCCACGCGTGTGTGACAGTGTCACCCCCCGCCCGGGGCTCCCGGTGGCACCAGGCCGGCACAGCACGGGCACCCGGGACAGCCCAGGCAGCCGGGGCGGGGTGGAGAAGGACAGGGTGCCCTCCGCCGTGAGAGAGGAGGGGGACACCGTGCCTGGGCTGAGCCCCCTCCTGCCAGCCCCAGCGCAGGCCGCGGGGTGCAGGTGTGGGGTGCGGGCGGTGGGGCACAGGCAGTGAGATACAGGCAGCAGGGCACGGAGAGCAGGGCACAGGTGGTGTGGCCCCAGCAGTGGGGTGCAGGTTTTGGGATGCAGGCGGCAGGACGTGGGCAGTGGGGTACAGGCAGCGGGTACAGGCAGCGGGGCACAGGCAGAAGGCTGCCAGGTGTGCTGCCCCTGAGCTGCTGCAAGCGGCTGAACAACGCTCCCCTGATTTTGCTTTCGCTCAGCCCTTTGAAATCTGCTCTGCAACCCAGTTTAAGCTACACGAACATGTTAATTGCTGTAAATGGAACAGCTGAGCAGAAATATGCTCTACTGACCTCTAATTAAGCGCTATACATTTGGCACTTGAGTCAGAATACTATTATTATTTATTGTCTTAGCAAAACACAATCTGCTGGTTTCAGCCATTTCTTCCTTGTTCACATTTTAGTTAGGATGTGTGGTGAGTGATACATGAGCTAGTCATATCTGCTCTCAGCTAAAAGCTGTGTTCTAGACGGAGGAATATTAGTACTTCATGAATATGTATTCATTTTTCAAACTTTTGAGTCTGTCTAAATCATAAAACTACTTTGTTGGGAAAGCTTAATTGGGAAATCAGCTGCATATTGTACCCCTGTAGGAATATGCAAGAGGATGCAGATGCAGTTGCCAGCCTAGCATCTCTTTTGGGGCAAGTTGCACAGACTACAATGTTGAAGCAAAGGCTTAAATTTTGTAAATATAAGACCTTTTCTTCTCCTATATTAGTGTTTGTTTGGATTTGTAGTTTTTTTGATTGTTTTGTTGGGTTTTTTTTACTAATCCACTAACTGCATATTTACTACTTTGAAGATTCTTCTTAATTTTAATACAAATTGAATGTGAAGAGAAAGGCAAGCGAAAAATGAGACCAGAACAGCAACACCTGTAAAATCTGCGTTGTAAAGCAAGCCCCGTTTACAAAACTGTTCAGTGGTGCCCTCTAGGATTTTTAAGTGCTAGCAAAAATTAATCCTTAGCCTCCATATTCCCACAAAACACCCAACCCGCAAAACAGACTTACGGTGAATACAGTATAATAGTATAAAGCCCACCATGCTGGTTTATGAAAAAGCCATCTTGTTCCTCAAAGAATCAGCTGCATGGCCCAAACCAGAGTTCATTTTAATAAAGGAGTTGGATTATTGGGTAAAACAAAATATAAAAAAATACAAAGCTATTAGCATATGAGAAGCCTTTTTGTTTATCTTTCCCTTTATAATTGTTATTTCATCAGTGATTTTCTCCCATTGCTAACATGTAGCTTGTCTTGGCAGCTTCCTTGAATTTCCTGTCTTGAGCAAATTTTGAGTCATACCGAAGCAGCGTTAGATAGCATCGGTAAATACGCACTATGAACTACAGCCTGTGTTCCTCGGTTACCTAAGCAGCACCATAAATCCCAACTGTGGAGACGAAAGGTCGGAGCAGTAATTCAGGGAGCCCACAGCTGCCCAGGGAAGGAGGCATTTCTTAGGATCTGTGCTGGTGCCTGAGAGGGGCTGAGGTGCAGGCAGCAGCACAGGATTCGGCTGCTTCTCTGCCTTCCCTGTAACGGGGCTTCTGAGCCCGACCGTGAGCAGGGCTGTGGTTCATTAACATGGGACTTCAAGAGAATCACTAGCACAAGCGTGAACAGGAGCTGGATGTGCTGGGATGTGCCAGGTCTGCCCAGGCACCCGTGACAGTGTTCACGCTGACCTTGGGCTTAATGCCAACGTGACGTTGGCCAGGGCGGGAGGGACAACACCCGATCCAGCATAAAGCTATGGCTGCACAGGGAGGTGACACCTCATCTGGCGTAAGGTTCCTGTGGGACCAATACACATATTCAAGGTGGAATACAAATATATAAATATCCAAAGGCAGAAGTGACTCTGTACCAAAGCCATGCTTCACATCCTTCAGCTGCAGTACTGTTGATCCCTTACTAAAGACTCCGAACTCAGATTTATAATCTGGTCTGAGAGATTTCAATTTATTTAGTCTTCTGTGCCAGGGCAGGATTTTCCAAGATACTTGACTCATCCATGTAACTTTTTTCTGAGTGTCCTCTCATTTTCCAATGGCTTTTTGTAAGGGTGGGCACCCGAAACAGACACTGCTGTGATGGTGTTGCTGGCATTGATTACAAGCGTCAAGCTGCCCCCCTGCCCCAGCAGTTTCTGATGGTACCCTCAAGGGTGAAACATCACACTCGTACATCAGCTCCCGGCTTCTTTGGAGAAGAACCTCCACCATCAGGAGGTTAGGTTCTACCAATCTAAGCAAATTGGTACTACCAAGGCAGCACCAATTAGGTGCTGCAAACTGCAACATCTTCCCAGAGCCACACTCGCCTTGCCTCGCAAGGGTGGAAAAGGGCCATTTCTTCTGAGACTGCTCAGTATGTCATCCTTTGCCTAGCCCGGCAAACCTCATCTCTTGTCTCTGCCTACACTACTTTTCCCCTCTTGCTACAACTTGGAGTCGGTGCTGCCCGGACCCTCATTCCTCACCTGTTTTAGAGCCGCTTTGGACCTGCCAAGGAAACCACCTGGCCCCGTGCAGCCCGTGCTGAACGAGCATCTACGTCCCTGCTGCTTTGTCGGCAGCCCGCGTCTCAGCACCGCCCTTCTGAGCCTGCCGGGACTGGAAATGGAAATCTCACATACTGGTTTTAACAGTTTGCGCATTCTGATTGCAGTGCTTCAACTGCTAAAGGTCCAAGCACTTACATGAGTAAGGAACGAGGCATATTTTTTAGCAGCCATACTGTTGCATGGCTTCATACGCAGCCAGCAAATTAGTGTCTTCCTGCTTCTATCACTGTTCTGTTCTTATTTTGGACCACAACCATAAAGCATGTTGCATTAGCACCTTTTCCTCATAGCTCTAGCATATGCCTTGTTGCTGAATAGGTTTCTGTCTGGTATAGCTGAAACTGAATTCCTTCCAGCTTTGCCTCTTAATGCACTTTCTGCAAAATCTGGGATTTTATACCACTGATTTCCATCAAACTGAATGTTTTGTTCTGTTAACAGCTGATTTAACTCAAACGGATGATATATCTCTAACGAGAAAAGAAAGCATGCTTGAGAGCAAATGGAAATTCCCAGTCAGTCCAATTAGTGCTGAACTATTGCAGTGTGTGGGTGTGCGAAGGGAACAGTCTGGACATAAATCCAGCTGTTTCTACCTGTTGGTTTTGGTTATCAGGAAGACTTAGATGCAGATTTCAATATTTCAAAGTGTGCCAGTACGAACAACGGCCCCAAACCAGCCACAGACTGGGAGGCTGATAGAAAGGACCCCCATAAACAAACATCACAATGCCTGCTCGTGGTGAGGGTAAATACATGTATGTATATATGCACACGTGTATATCAGGCACTGCGTGGCTCGCTCGGGAATCCTGCTGGAAGGGGTGGGTGAGCACAGATCACAGAGGGTGAGCTGCTCGCGACTCCCCGCTGCAGGACATCTTATCTGCTGCAAAAATGCCTAGTTCACATTTTACCTGAATTGGCTTGTGACCTACCTGTTGGCTGCTGGTGAGCTTCATTCCCCTTTTCATTAGGCAACTCCTCAGGTCAAACAATGCTTTATCACACTCTGTGTTCTTTCTCCAGTCTCTGCAGTTTCATAACTTCCTTTTTCATTTATCACGGAAGACGGCATCTCTTCCTAGCACCCCTTATATGGCATGCAGGCTTTCCATGGTGAGCCTGAAATACTCATTTATTTTATTTTAAAATACTTCTGTATGCGGTATTTAAAATACTACACCGTCAAAGCTGTAAGATATCTCTCAGCTGGATTTCCAACAGCTGCCTGCTCATAGGTGAGAACCATGGAAATTCTGGCTCAAAGGATTCGAGAAAACACTTATTTGTACCAAAAAAAAAGCAAAGCTCATCCTTGTCTATCTAAAAATACTTAAAAATAGATAGTAGACAGACTGTTAGCAATGGCTCTTTACCCCAGCTTTTGTGTCCTTACAGCCTTAGCTTCACATGCTGAAAATGCCCAGGTTTAGTCTCGACTTGTGAGTAAATTATTTGGGAAATTTGAGGGTGAGTAGACAGGTCTGTGGAAAGTTGCTTTTGTGCAAGAGGCAATTTCTGTCACCTTCCTGCAAGAACTTGTGGCCCTTGGCAGCTGAGGCGGAAGGCTGAACGCTGGCAAGGAAATGATATGCAAGACAAAAATATCCGCAACAGTAAAGAAAACCAGGAAGGCGTGTACAGTCTCCCACAAGAGATGCCCAATATTCCCTTTTCCCACTTGTGACAGGCTGACGGGGTGGGTTTCCAGACCATGGTCCCGTGCCAGTCCCAGGGATCCTCCTGCCCAGGGCAGGAACTGCTCAGCTGCGGGAGAGGAGCGTGTGTGTGTCCCCCCCGGACCCTGGAAGAGGACGATGGGGGGCAGCAGGAGGTGCAGGGAGCGGGGGACCCCGACCCTGGCACAGCATCCCTGCCAAGCTGCCCCGCAGTGAGCCTGGCACGGCTCGGGACCCACTCGCCGCTGCAAGCCTCGGCTCCTTCTCTTTGCTTTTCCTCGGAAAACAAACCTGGGAAATGACAGTTGAAGAGCTGATAAGAAAAATTAGACGTGTCTGTTGCAGATACGACATGCGCTGCTGGTTGAAAGCAAGTCTGAACTGAGTTCCCAGCCTGCTCACGGAAACTGCCAGCAGAAGACGTGCCCAAAGCTCCGCTGCTGCTGCTGCCAGCAAAGTCTCTGCTTCGCCCTCCTGTGCTCGCTGTCCCCACAGGGTGGAGGTTGCTGTACTCACTGCTGTTCTTGGAGACTGTCAACCTGCTATTTAGGGTGTGTGTGTGACAAAATCCTGTTGTGCTACAGCCCGCAATGAGACGGCACCCCCGATGCCTGCTGCTAAGGCAGGGGAAGCTGCGCTCCCCCACCCTGGTGCGAGAGGAGCGCACGCCTGTGTGCATTTTTAATGTCTGAGCTGACATTTTGCTGTCTTGAAAACAAAAGCTGTTCATGGGCTAATTAAATAGATCTGCACACAGCATAATGTAAGCCCCAAAGGAGCGACAGAGTCCCAACAGGCTGTGAACTTTGGATGACGGAACAACCCAGTATTTTGCATGCAGAAGATTATAATTTTATCATCAGTAGTGGGTAATGTGGTGAGTGGATAGAGTGAGAATTCGGAGTGCTTGGTCTATAAGGCCCTGGTAAGTATCCGATATGACTGTCATATATTCCCATAGGAATGAATATTGTACGTCTTTTCCTTCTTTTCCTTTATTAATATTATAAACCAACAAGAATAACGAAACTGCTGTTTCAGAGTGCCTTCTGTATTTTGGAATATGCAAATGGTTTCTGATCAGCGCTGACACTGTGATGCCCCTGTGACACCAACACAGCAACAGAGTTAATGGAGGTGACTTATTAATCCTAGTAGAGCAACTACACTTCCAGAGTCTAAAGATAACGCAGAATACTGGAAAACTTGTTCTAATTACAGCAGGGAGCATCTTGCCTCCTTCCTATATTGCTGTTTTAAATTGAAATTACTATTCTCAGTAGAAAAGGTCTTTTGTTCAGCTACCACCCAAGAAAGACAATTTGAGAAGGTTTAATAGTGCGTTAATACTCACATTACACACTTTCCTCAAATGGCCAAGAAGACAAACAGGCAGGAAACAGTGAAGATCGCATACCAAGGGAGACAAAATTAAGTATTTCAATTAAGTACTTGCCACCTAATGCATTGAGAGAAATGAACACAGCACTCCCTCTGAGGTGCTGTAACCGGAGCATCCTACGAGCATATCTCGGTGGGGTACAGGGACAGGCTTTCTTGTTTGCAGGGACATATCTCCACGTGGCCACCCCACTGGCTGGCCGGGAAGCCCTGGGGGCGGTAGGGGGGCCTGGAGCCTCCTTCCAGCCCTGCCTGACTCCTCTTGCTCCCCCAAAGCCTTTCTCACCCCAGATCCATGCTGTCACTGCAGCAAACCTGGATTTCCCCGCACAGCCGAGCACACGACGGCAGCACCGTGTTTCGCCCTAATGCTCTTTTGACCCCTACCTCTGGTTTTCAATGGAGCTAGCTTGCACTTAAATGTCCAGTGGGTACACCTGAGTAACGGGTTGACTGGTTTTTTTTAGCCCTTTCTCTGTCTTTTTCTCTGTTACCTGGACCAAAGTTAGCAGCGGGGAAGGCAGCTAGGTTTTCCCAGCCTGGTGAGGGCTGTGAGGAAGCAGGAGCGGGATGGAGCAGAGGGAATCTGCGCTTGGGGAAGCTGCACAGCACCCCTGGGTCACAGCCCTGCTGCTGCCGGGAGTTTTCGGGTGCTTTCAAGCACGGGGTTAACTCTGCACTCCATGTTAGTGATCCCAGCAGTGATCCTGTTTGAGATGATGGAAATGGGTGTGAGTGCCATGTTTCTTCAGAACAGCTCTTCAGAAGCTGGGATTTTTGCGTATGTCCTCACTCCTCACCTCCCGGGCAGGTGTCGGCTCTGTCTTGCCTTCTGTAGATACATCCGGCTCACAGGCACGGTTAGGCACCCGTACCGACAGCAAGAATTCGGTAATCAGCATAGCGGGCACGTTCTTCAGGCTGCAGAGATCGGAGCAAAGCCCTCAGTTTTCTCTGGCTCGGCTGCAGCGAAGCCGTGCTCCCTGGGCGTCAGTGATGTATCTTCAAGGGCATCTCTGACCGTGGCTGAGGCAAATGGTGCCTTTGCTGGCAAAGGCACTCGCACTGCCGGGCGGTCTGTACTGACAGTGGCGATCTACCGTTTGTGTCAGGAGACATCCTGGCGATGACCCCGAGCCGTAACAATGTGCAGGGACCCCTTGGTGTGCAGGAGCTGCCCCTGCCTTGTATTGTGCCCATGGGATTGCAGTGCGAGCATGGGGAGGGCTGGATCCTGGACTCCCACCCAAGTCAGGGGCTTGAAAGAGGTGGCCCCACATCCCCTGGCTAGTGCAGGTTGGTCAGAAGATGCTTTCGGAGGAATCAGGTCTCACCCACTTTGCATTTTCACGTGGCGTCAGCCTCCAGCACTGGTCCCGAGTGCGTGCCCGGACCCCGGCTTCATGCCGGCTTGCAGGGGGAAATTATTGGAATGCACTTCCCAGGGCTCGTTAGGCTGCTGAGAGCAGTCCTGCTGCGGGCCCAGCAGGCACAGCTGGAGGCAGCGTCCAGTTCTGGAACAGAGGAAGTCAAATACTATTTATAAAATACCTGCAATTGTATTATCGGCAAATGACATCAATGGTAAACATCATCTGCTGCAGTTCAGCAGATACTAGAAAATATGGTAATACTGGATTTTCAATGAAATTTCCCCTTTTCTATTTCTTTATAAGCATTTTTAAATGTAGGAAAAATTGTTTCTTGACATTTTACTCTAGTATTTGATCAGGTCATCTATGTGGTTAAAAGAAATTTTGTCCACCCTAAAAATACAGGAAAGCTAAAATCAGACTTGGATTTCAGGTGCTAAGCTTCCTACTGTGCATGAAACACTGGAAAAAAAAAAACCATTAAAACTGATCTGGAACAATTTTTTAAAAGCTAAGATTAAGAAATCAGAGACCAGTAATCTAATAATAGGTGAAAGCCTGGCATATTGCCTTTCTATGGACTTGAGGTAGCAACAGCTGCAATTTAAAAGTTGTAGAGGGGATCTCTTGCTGCTCTTAGCAAAAAAATACTTACTGAAGCCCTTCTGAGCTTTTATCCTTCCGCTTTCCTTTATTCTGTACCCACGTTTTCTTTCCAGATCAGTTCTACATGAGTTGATCTAGATAAAAAGAGGAACATGCCATATACCCACGCATGGTATTATATTTCCTGCAGAAGTCTCTCCCTGTGCTATTATCCCGATGGAGCCGAAGCGGGTGACTCATCATTTCCCATGCAGTGGCATCTCGCCTGCTGCGGCGCAGAGCACCCGACGACCTCCCCGGCTGCCTGTGCCGGTGGCTCTCACCAGTCCCATCCCGTCCAACCGGGGGAGCTGCTGGTTTTGCTGTCCCAGAGGGCTCGGTCCGGTGTTGACGGTGCCCTGAGGATGGGCCGTATCCGAGGGCCTCGCAGTGAAGTGCGTGCTGGGGTTGTCTGACCCCTCGCCCGCCTCACCAGGCTGGGCTGCTCCGGGAGCCGCAGCGACTGCCTCGCCCTGAGGGGAACTGGTGCCCGCCAGGTCACTGGAAAACACAGGACTTCGGAATTCTGTTGGGTTGTTACTTCCAGGAGGGTAAACACCCACACACCCTTTTGCAGTGCTGTACGGTGGCAGTTACGTGTTTATGCATTTGAACGCTGACGTACCGAATTTCTAACCCTAGAACTGCATTTTCCAAGGCCGTTAGTGTAACTTGGTGTTATTCACCAGACTCCTGCTAATGGGGCAGGCTCTGGTCCACTGTGGGCCATGTTAGAGTCTGGCTATATTTTAGTTGCTCTTGAATTCGAGGGTCCAAAGCTACCGGTAATGACCAGTCAATGGTTTTTCCAGTGGATCCTAAGGACCTACTTTGGCAGTGGCTTTACAACAAGCACAAGCAAGGTGCAGTCCTTGCCCAAGTCTCTCTGCTGGTGGTGATACCCAGGCGGCCCTGGGTGGTGGTGTTGCCCCCCTGCCCGCAGCACCAGCCCTGCCTGCCCCTTCCTTCCCTCTGTTTTTTTTTTGGAAACTGCCCTCCTTCACATTCCTCCCTGAAGGGTTTAATTTGGGGAAGGGTGGGCCTCAATAATACCAGCCATGGAAATGGAAACAGAAACGAAATTATTCAGTTTAGTGCCGCCACATAATGAATCCTGGATTTTCAGCTGTCCGGGTCCCAATTCTCTATTTTATTTTATTTTGGGAACATCTGAAAATATGGTAGTGACAAAGAAGTGACAGGAGTTCAAACTAAGTGTTAGAAGTCCCCTTTTTTTTGGACTTCCTTCTGACGGGTTTGAAGCCGATTGGGGTAGGAGCACCCTGAGCAATATCTCTGCACTGATGCCTCCTCCAGCCATTGTTCCCTCTCTCATTATCCTGCAGCTCTTTCTCTCTCCCAGCCGCTCTGGCCTCCTTCCTCCCAGAGCTGTTCCTCCCGGGGAACTGCTGCGTGGGTCACAGTCACCTCTCATTACCGGGATGCTCTCGGCTGGTTTCTGTCCTGCCACTGGGCTGAAACTGGCCCTGTTGAACGTTTTCCTGGCCACATCTCAGAGCACCCACGCATCTCTTGGCTCTTCATAAGAAACTTCAGTACGTATCTGACAACTTAAGGTAAAATTCAACAGCTCCCATTGACAATTAGGAAGGAGGTGATGCTGAGGAATAAAGAAAGAGATACGTCAGTACCTGAAATAAAGAAGCCTAATGAAAAGCTAATCATGTAGTACAAAAACATGCCAGCTCAGCTCTTACTGGAAACAAATACCCTGGCAATCATTACTAAGGCCATTTCTAATTCAATGCGCAGTTGCTGAAGCAACAGCTTCGTTTAAGGTGCAAAAGCTGAAGCACTGCAGTCCTGGTGGGAAGCGGCACTGCTGCAGGGACCTTTCTGTCCCTGAGTCCCCACCTCCCTTATTTAAATTCCAAATATAAATTAAACTCACCTGGTTTGTATCTGAGTCATTATAAAACGATACAGATAGGCATTTTGACTATAGAAGAAAATAAAAACCATAAATATAAATCTATTCTGAGATGTTGGAAAGCAAAGTTAGCACGTGCCTCAGGTGGCGTGTGTATGTGGGCACAAGACAGAAAGGCCCTCGAGGAGCAGACGGCAGCGCAGTGTTGGTGGGAAGTCCTGCCTAAACCAGACAAATTTCCACTTTCCCTCAGGAAATTAAGTACCAGTCTCAGACCAGCTGATGAATGTTCAGACAACTCTGGATGGTGCCAATACAGACTGCATCGGTCCCTGCGGTGTTACAGGTCACCTGTGACTCTTGTCCCTGCAAATGGCTCATCCCCATCAGAATCCCCCTATTTTCAGCGAATCCCACTGGGATCAGGTCTCTCATTATATCTGATTTATTTGAGCTTGCATTCCTTAAGCCCCTGGTTTTGTCTCCTGTTTCGTACCAAACAAGTCACTTTCCTGACTTTGAACCCCACACTGCGTGCAACCGTTTTGCACGAGTTCCTTCCAGATGCCCTCCCAGGTGGGTGCCGAGTGATGCCTCCACTGCCTGGCTGCTCTTGACTCTTTTCAGACAAGCATCCCACACAGAATAAGCTACATTCATCCTTGGAGTGTATCCAGTGACTCCATCATTATTTCAAGGGCAAATTTAGCCAAAAGTCAGGCCAGCATCCACCTTCCCCTGTGCTTCACAGGTCCATTCCCGTGCAGCATTGCTCTCCTCCAGGCATGGACCCTCCCAGCTGTGATTTCGGTAAGCGAAACCAGGTGCTGGCCACAGAGACCCCTCAGGAGATGGAGATAAACCAGGGGTGGAGCCATCCAAACCATGAGTGTTTCCCTGAAACAGTTCAGGCAAACCGAATAGATCCTCCTTCCCCTCAGGTGAATTTTAGGCTCTTTCCTTCATTTAGTAGTTGGCTTTTTTTTGGCCTCAAAATCAAATCTGGTCACCCAGGCCACGCTGCACCCACTGATGCCTGGCAGCACCTGCAGGGTCGTGTTTGCCCACCACAGCAGTGGGACCCTCCGTCCCCGTGCCCCAGCAAGGCCAGTGGCTGTTTCCCGCTGCCGGCACATCTTTCCCTCCTGCCGTTTTCTCTGCTTGCACTGTACTAATGCTTTCCACCCCCTTAATGATTGTTTATTGAGCTCTTAAGGGATTAACCTTTGGCTTTTAAAATTGGAGCTTCAGGAGCTTATTTCAGGAGCCTAGTCTAAAAATGTACTGGAAAAAAATAATCACTGGCATAGACAATCTTTTTTATAATCTCTAGAATTTATCTAAAAGAACCCACTGTTAAGGAAGAATACCTTCATTAATATTCCAACATGAGTGAGTATGTTTGTTGTTGTATGAACTTTTTAAAGTTACTAATGATTGATTTTAATGCCTGGCATTTAATGGAGGGGCAAGATCAGCACTGACTTAAAACCATAACGAACTTGTGTGTAGAAAGGCAGAAAGGCCTTTGTGAGTTTCTATTTGCCACTTGGATTTCTAATATAAGTAAAATCAAGAGAAATTATACATAGGGGCAGGAAGAAAAGCTCTACCCCCAGAACTGCAGAGATGGCTCAGATAAGGATCGATACACAAACATACTGCCATTTAACGTGTGATTTCTTAAGAGAAACCCGTCCTTCACACACCGGACCAGCATCACTGCACAGAGCTTGCTGGGAAGCACTGGTGTTGCAGACGCGGTGAATCCCATGTAATCCCATGTAATCAACTCTCACTGTGCAAAAATTGTTCCCTAAAAGTTCCTTTAAGAGTTCCTTAAGTATGCCTTTTGTAAAGTACCGAGGTAGCCAGTGTGATATTCAGCCAAGCGGCCAAAATCTAATTCTCTCCTGGAATTGCACCAACACAGAATTTGCCACTCTGTGTGTAACAGCAAAACGATAATTCATGTTGCTGCAGAGCCCAGACCTGACTTTCTGTAGCAGCCTTTCGTGCAACCTCCACTCACCCCCAGCAGCCCTTTATCTCATTCTTCAAATAATTAAACATAACTCTAATTTAAGACATACCTTATTAAATGCTTTTTAATTGTTCTTACAATGCCTGTCATTTGTGTTCTGGCACTTTGTCCACCCCGATAGTTGTTTTACTCTAATCTGCTTTAGCTTCTTTCTGTACTCGCTGCGAGAGAGGGGAGAGGGAGAAAAGGCAGCTGAGGCTCCCTGGGGACCCGGGATCACCCCAGCACCCTTCCCGGGAATCTGTCCCCCACTGTCTCCCTCCCGCTGCCGGCTCAGGCCATTCCTGCCCTCAGCAGTCCCCATCCGGGAAGGGCAGGGACGGGCTTCACCTGCCTTCAGAGCCTCACTGTCCTGGCACAGGCACCCCAAACCGCCTTTTCCTTTCTGTGCCCCCGACCTTTAAGAAATACCATCACCACGCATGATAATAAATTTTCAAAATCTCGATTGACACAATTGTAAATGTTAAGAAAAGGGAAGGTTCCCTATGACTGCTTGGTTTACAGGAAACAAGTGGGATGTGACTGTAAGCAGACATACAAATTGCTTCAGAGTTGTAGTGCCCTTTTGTGTGCTCTCCTATTACTACTGCACAACCACAGAGGGAGTGATTTACTGAATTCCAATGTCTGGAAGAAGAAACACCAGTGAGATGTGTCTGGTCATCAATCCCTTTCTATGAGAGAGCTTGGGTGTTGCTACTGGCTGGTTTTCCCCTTATCTCTACATGAGGAGAGACTAGGGGACAAAGAAGGAAAAAATTCCTTTAGCCCGAGTCACTGAGAAAGAAAAAATGACAGTGGGAGACAGAGAGAGGTCCACTGATTAAAATAGTGATGTTTGGAGTAGATTTGTGTAGCCCTGGGGAGCACAACAGGGGCGTATATGCCCGGCTTATCCTCTACAATGTGCTGCCGTCCCCAAGCCACATCCAGGCACGGCTCTGCCCGGCCACTACCATGCACCCGGGTCTCTCCTTGGCAGACTGCTTCTTCCATGCCTAACAGCTTGGTTGCAAACCGTAGATTGAGATTTCCTCCCCCCCCGTGCTGGCTAGAAAACTGATGGACAGGTTGCACAGGAACTAAGTTCTAATTTAGCAAAAAACCCAGGCTCAGGCAGGCGGAGCAGGGAGTGACGCCTCTGCAGCAGCAACCCCTGGGAACAGCTTCCCAAAAAAGCCAGAAGGCATTGCATTTCAGTGGTAACTTGGCAGCGCCGGGTTAACAGTTGGACTTGATGATTTTAAAAAGTCTCTTCTAACCACACCGATTCTATTACTCTATACCCTCGCTGCTGTGAACCCCAGCAGCAAGGCACTTCCCCATGCTCCTGCCCACCTCAGGGCTGGCTCTGCTGCCTCCCCTTGCAGGGGTCCAACACGTCCCCCTCCCCATAGCCCAGTGCAGGGCACTGGCTCTGGTCACCCCAGATCCGTTTAAGTGTGGGAGGACTGTAAAGACTGTGCCTTCTTCCTCCAGCATATTAAAAACAGCCTCTGGAGACTTACAGGGCTTGTGCTTTGTGGTGGCAGGTTCCCCCTGAGCTCCTTCCTGGGCATAAAGACTCCAGGGAAGAGCTCAGTTTTTAAACCCTGTCTGTCCCACTGAGCTCACCCTGATCTGCGCGATGCCGCACATGGATGACCAGCTCCAGAGCACCCCCAGAAACCCTTTTCCAGCCATTTTCACGGCCGGGCGTGCTGCCTGTCCCAGGGATGCTGGTGGGCTGCCTCCCCTAGTCCCATCCCCAGGGGCTGGGGACATGCCCCAGCTTCCCAAGGTACCAGCACTGGCTGCCAAGACGGTAGGGCAGAGCCCCAGACAAGCTCGTTTGCAGCTCACTAATTTTGGCAGACAGCCTATATAGATGCTAAAGTGATGAAGAAGCTCTTGAGGAAAGGGGAGCAGAGCTTTGTCTCCCACTGTGTTTGCACTGTGCCTGGCAGGATGGCACCCCCCGTGCTGTCTTAATGGAAACAAATACCTCCCTGGTACAGGTGCTAATGAGGCTTCATCTGTTTGGCTAAGGCGGCTGCTGCAGGAACCCTGCCAAATCCCCGGTCCCGGCTGCAGCGGAGAAAATAGCAGCCAGGGCAAAGGCTTAGTACTTTTGTAATGTAATGAGAGAAAAGGGATCATCCTGCCAAGCTTACTGGCCAAATAATGAGATTGAATCTCTGAAGTCGTAATTTGGTGGTTAAGTGAACAGGACTAATTCTGTGTAAATGGACGGGTCTAATTATTGGCCCCAGTTCTAGGAAAACTCGGGGAGCAGGTGTCTGGCAGCGTGCTCCAGAACCAGGGCAGTTTGCAGGGGCCACTAACACCGACAACCCCAGCTCCTTTGCCCCGAGGCTGCCTAGGTATCTGGCAAGGGTGCGGGCGGTGGGTCACACACCGACCCTCCCCCAGGCGACAGGATGCCCCTGCAGACACTTCTCACAGCAGTGGCCTTCTGCTGCACAAGGAGCATCCCAAGCGCTTTGCAGGAGCGCTCTGAGTCTGGCAGGAGAGCATTTAATTGCTGAGAGGCCCCCGTGCCAGCCCCGTAAGCTGCTTACAGCCTGCTGAGCAGCAGGCGGCTGGAATGGCATCAGCTTTCCTGCCCAGCACATTAGCCTGGGCTAAGCAGCCTGACGAGAAGGACTGGCTTGCTGGGCGATGACTGCCCTCCCTCGCAGCTGGCACACGCCTTGGGATGCCGCGCTGATGCCAAAGCTGGCTGCAGGGAGATGTGGCAGTTCTGGTGACAGCACTGTGCTGGGTCTCACCTGGGGCAGAGGCAGCTGCCCTCTCCCCGGCAGCCCCAGGACCCAGGATTGAATCGGTTCCTGCTTTGCTGTCCAACAGGAGGTGGCACAAGGGGTGGGCAGGGGCTTGGGGAGTCACCATGTCCCCAGAGCACCAGGGCTGCACACCCAGCTCCTGGCTGGGAGTATGGCTCGGCACAGTGGTGGCTTTGTGTTTGCAGGGCTTCTCCCAGCAGCATTGTCCCACCCCAGAGTCCCTGCAAAGAGACTGGGAATTTCTTTCACCAAATTCAGTTCCCGTTTGTTGTGGTTTAACCCCGGCCAAAAGCTAGGACCATGCAGCCACTCGCTCACTCCCCCAGTTGGGATGGGGGAGAGAATCGGAAGAGCAAAACCAAGAAAATACTTCTGGGTAGAGATAAAGACATTTTAACAAGTAGAGCAAAAGCCATGCATGCAAGCAACACAAAACAAGGAGTTCATTCCCTGCTTCCCATCGACAGGCAGGAGTTCAGCCATCTCCAGGAAAACAGGGCTACATTGTGCATAACAGTTACTCGGGAAAACAAACGCCATCACTTTATGTGTCCCCTCCTCCTTCTTCTTTCCCCAGCTTTATACACTAAGCACAACATCACATGGCATGGAATATCCCTTTGGTCACTGGGGTCAGCCCTCCCAACTCCTTGTGCCCCCCAGCCTGCTTGCTGGTGGGGCGATGTGAGGAGCAGAACATCACTGCTCAGCAGAACATCAGACTACTCAGCAACAACCAAAACCACCAGTGCACTACCCCATTATTCCCACCCCAAATTCAAAACATAGCACCACACCAGTTGCGAGCAAAAAAAGAGATTAACTCCATCTCAGCTGAAACCATGACCCCTTAAATAACATCATTGGTTTATGCTGGAGGGACCCATGAGCTCGTGCCGGGTTTGCAGCCCAGAAGGGCTTTCTGGTGTCACCAAGGCATTGCGCCGTGGGGTTTGCCTCAGGAGGGTTTCTCGCCATAAGCCCGACCGACTGCCACAGGACCCCCTGGAGTCCTGCTGTTTTAGCAAATGCAGTGAGGAGAGGAGGGCAAGAGGCAAGGCTGTGTGTCCGCGGGAGGACATGCCTGCTGCTTCCCTGCCCAACACCGTGCTGGTCCTGGCCCCCGCTGGCCCCGTGCTCTTGCAGTTTGGCACCCGTAATGGACAACCTGTTGCCCTGCTCGTGGCAGCAGCTCGCCCAGGCACGCGCTGGCGCAGGGCATTTTCTCGGCACAAGCTCATGCAGCTGCGGGGGCTCCCCAGCCCTTCCACAAACTCTCCAAATTAAAAAACCCCACAGCCCCAGGACGTCTGAGTTTAGCCAGAAATCCATCGGCAATCTCACTGGGCAGAAGTGGGTCGCCGCTTACAGGGAGCAGCCCGATAGCTCCCAGCGTGCTCCCCAAAATGCTTCCCTGCAGGGGCCACTGACCTGCGGGAGTCAGCCAGAGGGCAAAGTGGGATAAACCCATCACCTTGCAGTCACTGAAAAAGTGAGATGCCACATCTTTGCTGAGGTCAGTGCCTTGCCATCTGAGTTATCGGGGTCGCTTATTGTAAGGCTGCACCATTTCCCTTTCCCTCCCTCGGGGAGGGTGCTGCTGCAGTGGGGCAGGAACATGCCGATGTTCCCCAAGCCACTGATGAGCCTGGCTGGCAGCAGCTGGGAGTTAGAGCCGGGAATGGGTTTGTCAGTGACGTGGTAGCTCGTACCTGCTGGCAAATTGAAGGGTTTGTCAGAAAAATTCCCTGTGCACCGTGGCAAAAGCAAATTTTGCAGTGTCTATATGAAGAGGGTCTGCCTGCCCCAGGAGGGATGCAACGGGACAGGGATGGGTGACGGTGCTGCTGCACTTACTAGGCTCCGCTGCAGAAAGGGGATTAATTAGAGCGTGGCAGAAAGATGCTGCGTCCCCTGATGGGGCATCCCCATGGCCATCGCCCCCGGCACAGGCGCTGCCCGCAGGGAGGACGTGGCGGGACGGCCTTTCATGCTGCTGACCTTCACTCCGGGCAGGCAAGAGCAGAGGTATGAACCCGTGTCATTGCCCCCTTCTCCCCTCTCTTCTGATAAACACCGTCTGCAGGCCCCCGGCCGAAGGAATTAGTGTATAAGTGACAGAGGTACCAAATGACCCCATTTTTGAAAATGAGAGTTTCTCTTTCATGAGAAAAGAGTGTGGCTGGTAGACATTGATGAGAAGATAAGAGGGGTGAGAAAAAAGGTCAGATAAGGAGACTTCCTGCACATCTCCTGGGAAAGCATAAAACCTACTTTTTATGACTCTCTCTCAGGCAGCTTTTCACTGCCAAGTCCTTGCCGGGCTAATGGCCACACGGGAGAAGAGCCAGCCCCAGGCCACGCCACGCTTACTGAGCAGGGAAACCTTCTGATGGGGCGGCCGTTCCAGCCAGGATTCTCATCAGCTGGCTGCTACACCCAAACGGCCACTCGAGGGGAGCACTGGCACCCCCCCCACCATGTCCCACCCCCCCAGTTCCCCTTTTGTGCCCATGGGTCTGTCACCATGGGTGACATCCCATGGGTCTGTCTCTGCCCAGAGCCCCTGCCCGGCTGCCCTGCTGCTGCAGGTATCCTGCGTGCCAGGTCCCAAATTGACACACTTAAACTTCATCTCCTCTCCGTGCTTTTCTCTAGTGGATAAAAAAGTGATTTTTTTTTTTAAATAATTTTTTTTTTTCAGCACTGATTAATATTAAAATGCATTTCCTTAGGGGTTGTTTAAAAAAAGACAGAGCCTTTGAAAGGGGAAACACTGAACTGCACAAAACCACATAATTTAATTTATATTACCTTGTTTAAATTAATGCTGGGGTTTAAAAGGCTGTTTAAAATCAGGACAAAGAAATCACTGGCAATGTTAACTGTGCCACTTAGAGTAAATAGGCTTTTCCAGAGATATGTAAAAATAAATATGCTGTTCTTCTAGCGGCCCCACTGATCATTTCATAATGAAAGCAGGCAGGCAGATAAATTTCCTTTCAGTGAAAACACACAGAAAAATGACAAGCTCATGGTTATTTACTTTAGGTTTTGAAATGAAATTACAGCAATTATTTTGCTCTTCAGAACACGAAGCACAGAATTAATAGAATTCACAGAAGATGAATATTCAATTATCTGGGTTTAGGGTTTTTTTTGTGGCTGGTGCTGAAGCAATAAACAAACATTCCTTCACAGAGCTGTCTCCAGCAGGGCTGGCTGATGGCAGATCCCTGTTCGGTGCAGTTTTTGCTCCGCTGAGGAGCCCAGGGTTGAGGGGCTGACAGGGCTGGGTGGTGCTCCGGGGTCCAGCCAGGGCACCTTTCCCATCCACCAGAGCCAGGAGCAGCAGCGGGGCCGAGCTAATTTTGCAGGGAGCCCGGATGGAAGCAAAGCCCTCAGCTCTGCACCAGTGGCACGTTTACAAAAGTTTGTGGACAAACAGTAGAAAAGTTTGTACTCAAAAAACTGCTCCAGTTCACAGAGAGGTTTTCCCAGGCAAGACAGACCAGAGAGTACGTGACTGGTGTCACCTGTAGCCCGCAAACAACCAGAAATTGTTTAGATGATAGGTTTGGGTGGTGGGCCCCAGTGTATGGATCTGGACACTCAGTGTGGGCTCAAACTCCAAGTTATTTTTATGGTTCAACACTGGCATGAGTGATCCTTCTCAGTAAAGTTCCCAGCTGAAGGAAGCTGCCAGCCAAACGCCTGACTCTGCAGAGGTCCCTTCTCCCAGCACGAGGGAGCAGGATTGCAACCCGTGGGCAAATACCCGCACGCACCCGCAAGGGGATGGCGTTACCGTGCTGCAAACCCACTCCACAGACTGAGGCTTCAGAAATCACGGCTTAAACAAAGCAGGAATAGCTACCATTAAAAACTGCCTCTCAAACCAGACCCACTGCAGCGGCCGTGCCCCGAATTCCCGCACACCACCGTGCCTGCAGGGATGGACGCCTCGCTGTGCACAAGGAGATCAGCATCCCCAAGTGCTGATGCTGCTAAAAGCGGACGAGCCCCGCGTCTGGTTTTAGCTGTCATCTGGATCTAATGATGGGAAGTGCTACCCGTGGGGTCCTGATGCTGACCCTGCAAAGGGCCACCGGCTTCGCCTGGACCCCAGAGCAGAACCAGTGAGTCCTGCCCACCCTGCCCCACGGAGTGCCTTGCCCACAGCACCTCCGTTTAAGGAGCATTAAGGGAAAGACTTACTTTTCCAGCTCACAACTACACGTTAGAAAACCCAGAAGTGAAGATTTTTGAAAGTATTTTTCTGCTCATAATGGCAAGGTCATTTTTGTTTTATTTTTGAATGCAACAAACTACCATATGACAGTTACTAAAAGAAATGGGTGGGAAAAAATGAACTTTGAAACAGTGAAACGCATTGAAACTGGCTTAGAATCATAGAATTGTCTAGGTTGGAAGGAACCTTTAAGATCATCAACCTAACTCTGATAAAATAACATCACTAAACCATGTCACTAAGCTCTATGTCAACACATCTTTTGAATACCTCCAGGGATGGTGCCTCAACCACTTCCCTGGGCAGCCCATTCCAGTGCTTAATAACCCTTTCAGCGTAAAATTTTTTCCTAATATCCAATCTGAACCTCCCCTGGCGCAACTTCTCCCGGCTTATTCTAGCACTTGCAAG
>JAOXJK010000051.1:10000680-10015075 GCA_025774025.1 Xenus cinereus
TCCCTGGGCAGCCCATTCCAGTGCTTAATAACCCTTTCAGTGTAAAATTTTTTCCTAATATCCAATCTGAACCTCCCCTGGCGCAACTTCTCCCAGCTTATTCTAGCGCTTGCAAGAAAGCACGTCCTTTGGCAGCAGTGACCTCAAGCCACCTCCCTGCATTTTGTCCCTGGGACCACAAACGTCTTCAACACTTCTGTGTGCATCCAGACATTGTATGAAGCTAGTATGGATCCAAGCAATGAACAGGAAGATCTGCAGGCTACAGCTGCTGAGCCTGGTCTGCACCAGAGCCAGCAAAACACCTTTCCTGCAGAAATAAAACCTATGGAAGAGCATTTCCACCCTGAAGCTCTGACCAGAGGTGTGACATGGTGCAGATAGCCTGGGGACCATCCCCTTGCTCTCCTCTCCCCGTGTCCCCACTGCTCTGGTGCACATCACTTGGTGATGCCTCTTGTGCATGAGCAGAGCATTTCTGCGGGGGGGGATTAAGTGTCCCAAAGGAGATGAGGTAAATCCATAATGCCACCACTGTCTTTGAGTCCCACATAGCACAGCCTCTCCACTCCCTTTCAAACCAGCTGGCCATGGCCAAAGCTCTGCCAGCACCGCTGCTGATGGGGACACCCCGGAGCCACCACTGAGTCCTGCAGGGATCTGCTCTGGGACTCATTCTGCCAGTTCAAATTTAAAACATTAGAGAATGTTTCCTCATATTTCCCTCTTATTTGCTATTTCCTTAAGGTTCACGCAGCCTTACAGAAGGAGGTATTAGAACAACACAAGCTAACATGTTTCCAGCTCCACATTTAAATTTGAAAATGTGTTTTCTAAACTGATGGCTGTATATTTTCAGACCTTTCCAAAGCACTTGTTTTTCTTTGTATAGCTTCTGCTTCATTATTCTAATTTAATAAAACCGTAGCTAAGGCAGAGCACCGACTCTTTCTGCCTAATGACAGACTTTGATTTGTTTGTACTTCTTGTTATAGATTTTTCCTAATTACAAGCATTTTTCAGAGGCAGTTGAAAAAATAAATGAGCAGCTGGTTTGAATGTGCAACCTATTATTGTATTTCCTAGAGCAGCGGAAAAAGTATTAAATTCACAGTAGGGTGGTTTTCAACAGAGGAGGGCAGAAAAGGCATTTTCCAGTTGGGAGTCCATCTCACCTCCCTCCGTTTCCCCAGCATTACTGCCAAGAAAAAGCCAAATTTTCAGCCTTTCTGGTATCCCTGGAGCCACCCACCCGGTTCAGAGGCTCTCCCCAGGACCTTCCATAGGCAGCCGGGGCAGGGAGGAAGAGGAGCAGCACCCCTGGGGCCCGAGAGCAACTGTGCTCAGTAAGGGAGAAGAGGGGTCTCCAGGGTCTGGGTGAGCATAGAAGGGACTGCCTTGCGTGGAAGATGCTTTTCAAAGCAAAGAAAAACAGCCAAGAAACAGGGCGACAAACTCTGCAATGCCTTGAGTCCAGACCGAGAAACACACCCAGAGCCGCCCCAGCATCCATCCAGCTCCTGCCTTCTCCTGGCACAGACGACCCCTCAGCAGCTCAGCCGCTGTTGGGCCACCAGCACTGGGAATGTGGCCACGGCGCTCCATCCCCAGCCCTCTCCCTGCAGGCACCAGCCACACCAGACCCTCCCTCCCAGCTGGACCACAGCTGCAGCAGGCAGGGGTCAGTACCAGCACCCAGACACCATCCCAAAGGGGGCTTCAGAAACCAGCCCACCAAGCAAAAAGCCTCTCATATGAGTCTGGGAGCTGGGTGCAGCGTGACCCAATTCACATGAATACATACATCAATTTCCCATTAAATACTGATGGGAATATTCCCATCATTTTACTCCTGAGGTCAATGTAAACATTTTTTTTTCCAAGCAGGTGATATTATTTACTGCACAAATTTACGTATTTTAAAGTCATATGGAAGCTCTTGCAATAAGTGCGTGAGTTTCTATTTACGGGCAGGGCCATGCCAAGTACTGAAGCAGACCTTCCTTACCAAACGCAGCCCTGCTGTTGCCAGTCACAGATTTGGCCACTTCTTATCACGCAGTTCATTAGAAATCACGCACGTGTTATAAAACCGTATTGCTAAATGCCTGGTTAACTCATCCAAGTCAAAGTCCCTGCACGTTTGATTCATTCCCCAAACAAAGACTAATTTTCCTATGAAAACAAACCACTGCATGCTCCTCTTCACCCCTTAGGCAAGAGGATTTATGGAGGTGGTTTCTTTTTTTTTTTTTCTTAATGATAACATAATTGATTGGAGAAACCATTTTTAAGACTTGAATCAAAAGAAAAATTGATAAGGAACCTGTGTTCTTTACTAGGGAAAGTTAGGAAAAGGTTGTATTTAAATCAAACAGTTCACATTTTCCCTTGGCAACGTGTTACGGAAAGGCTACAACCCCAGAAAAGCCGGCCGACGCTCAGCAAGTCTGCCTTTTAGCTGCCCCAATTTTTGCAAAGCAGCAAAGAAATGCCACGAGACGGTCACTAAGATAATGCTGGTGGGTTTCCTCTGCTAACTCCCCGGTGCATCACTGCTCACTGCAGCAAGGCGCATGAGGCAGGAAAGAGCTATTCTGGATACCAAGGTGCAGAGAAAACGCCGAGCATTACATCAAGGAAGGAACGTGCCAGCCTTCCAGGCGTGCATTGCTGTTGTGAGTCACCTATAGATTCACAGCGAAGCGACTGCCCATCCGTCCCTCCCGACGCCTGCCGGCACGGAACCCCTCCATGCTTCAGCCGTGAAGCATCTCAGAAGTGTTGTCAAGTGGCACTTCCCTTCACCCCCTCCATCTGGAGGATGATTAAGTTAAAAAGCCATTAAACCGGAGCAATTAGGCACTCCCGCTGGTACGTATATTGCTCACTTCTGGGCCCGCCACGCAGCCCTGCTGGGCCAGGCGGGATGCAGGACAAGCGCGGTGCCGAGGGCTGGGGACCGGCACAGGGCTGGGGTGGCCACCAGAGCACCCGGCTGGGGTGGCAGCCACACTGCCCGCAGAGTGGACAGGGAAAGGGCAGGAGCGGGCAGGGGCTGCAGACCCGAGGGTGGCTCTGCTACAGGGAGTGCAAACAGCCTTCTATACTCGCATTGCATTTCAAATTGGTGTTTTCCGGTTGAAATAAAACTCAAGGGGCCTTTCCACGACTGCACGTGTGCATGCAGTCCCATAGCAGTGGGAGGGAAAAGTGTAAGAGAAGTCCACTTTGGGCAGGTGAGGAGCAGGCTGTGGCTTTCAGGTGCCCGCAGGTGCGCGGTTGTGATGCTAGGTGTGTGGCTACCACAGTCATCCCCTTGGCCAGGTACCGCAGCCTTGCTGCCTGCCCTGTGAGGTGGCCCTGGTGCAGAACCTGGTGGAAGGGAGGTCACTGCCCATGAAGGAGTGGGTGGCCAGGAGCAATTTCATTGAGGAACAGCAGCCGGGTGCAGGGATGGGCAGGGATGGAGGGCAGAGGAGGCAGCTGGGGCTGGTGGGCAGGTGAATCTTCCTTTCAGGCCCGCTTTTACCCTGATGGGCTGAAGCCCCAGCAGAGGATCTCCCAGAGGTGGTGGGGGCAGGTGGGAGCTGAGGGGGCTTTTCAGGAGGAGGGCATTTTTTCATTATTCATAGGTTCTGCCTGCTGCAGGAAGTGGGGAGGATCAAGGTTTACTTTACCAGGATCCGTGCCTCCTGCAGACAAGACTTCTTCCGAAAAAATAATCCTTCCGCTCCCGTGTCATGAATTTTTTAGCATGATTCATTTAAAAGAAGAATTGATCCCAGCGTGGTTGGCCATGCAGAGCTTTTCTAATAGAAAAGTGGAGGCAGAACTGCTGGTGGGAGGGCAGGAGGCTGCTGGAGGGAAGCTTGGCATTGTCCTCTAGCTGTGACCCACTCCAACAGGGAACAAGACCCTTCACTTGCCCCTGCTTCAGCTTGCTAGTAAGGAAACAAGGATAATCAGAACTATCCACCCTGGTAAAACACCTGGTAATCTAGAAATGCAAAGGACTGTAAAAGAGCTAAATCTACAGTAGAGGGATAATAGAACTTTAACATTCAACATACATTATCTATGACCCAAGAGTTAAGAGCTGCAAACACAGACTGGCATTCAGCAGTGGGTTTTTGCACTCACCATCCATCTGGTGCTGGGGGGAGGTGGGCTCTCTGGCCATGGGCAGAGAGCAACAATCACCGCTCCTCAGACACGAGCAGTAAGGAGCCGAAAGGAAGCGGAGGAGGACAAAAACCCTCTCAGAAGTCCAGTTTGAAAACAAGGAAACAGCATTATTGGCTCATCAAATCATCTTTGGCTGTCCTCAGAGCGTGTGTAGCCAAATTCTTTGTTTTTTCTCCCTGGAGACCATGCTTGGGTGTCAGCGCCCTCGCTGCTGGTACTGGGAGGAGCAAGCGGCAGGACGAGGCTGCAGTGCACAGCTCTCTGCGGGGGCATTTCGAGACCAAGAGAAACCCCCTCCGCTCCTCCAGCTGCAGGAGCATCCGGAGCTGGCTGGGCTGCCAGGCTCGCACCAGGCAGGAAACAGATTTGACTCTATCTGATGTCTGCTGCTGCTGCTGCCTGACCACAACTGCTTATGGTTATTTTATCCCCTGTGAAATGGAGGAGCACCAAAGGAGGGCAGGCAGGGTCTCCTCCAGGGAGACTGGCCTCTCTACAGCATCTCCATTTTCACAGAATCACAGATTCTTCATGATTGGAAGGGACCTTTGAGATCATCGAGTCCACCCACAAAACATAACAAAAAAATAACAAAAACCCAAACCAAACCCCACAAACAGGCACAAACCAACAATCTTGGGCACTAGAACATGCTCTGAAGTGCCATGTCTTCACGTTCCTTAAATACCTCCAGGGATGGTGACTCCACCACGTCCCTGGGCAGGCTGTTCCAGTGCCTGACCACTCTCTCAGTAAAGTAATTCTTCCTAATATCTCATCTAAAGTGTCTAAAGTTCAAACCGGCACCAAACAAAGCCCCCTTGGGAAAAACTACCCCAAAGCAGTGGAGGCCTTCAGCAGGGGATCAGAATAAATCCTCAGCAGTGCATTACACCAGTAAGCAGCACATACTGAAGCGTCCAGTTACTTAATTGTGCATCTGACAGCAGGAAGCCCCAGTCACTGATTTACCTCTCACTAAAGCCAAGCAGAGCCTGACCCGGGCACAGGAGCACTGCAGCACGAAGCCCACTGCAAAGGAGCTTTCCATGAGCCCGGTTGTAATTAGACCCCAACCACCCCCCTCGCTCAAGACTATCCGAAGGCCAATGCTTTCAGCCCGGTTTGTGCTGAGGAAGAGGAGTGGAGCAGCCCGACGCCAGCCTCCTCCGGGACGGCTCCCTGCACCAGGACAGCTACCCAGGTCTGCTCACAGCCTGGCTGGGACAACGGCATCACAGGAGGGTTTATACCTGGTTAACGAGCTAATTTTCAGACACAAATACAGTGTTCAAATGGTGAGCCAAACGGGCTTGACTCTGTGTTCAGGTGACCCGAGAAGCCCTTCTGCATCTCCCCTCGCATCGCTCTCCTTAACACCTCCAGGATCCCCACCACTTCTCTGCTTAACATGCCAGCTCTGACGATGCACAATTAATGCTGGAAACTGCATTGCGTTATGTATATGAGCTCAATCTGACCTGTAATTACAGCCAGTGGAAAAAAACCCAGTTCTTGCTGCAGAAGAGACAGCTCCCTCCCTTCATTCTCAAGTCAGAAGGATGAGCCAAGCAAGGAGGTAAAGCAAAACCAGAGCCTTTGTGTTTTTTGCTCTTTGATTTCCCTGTTATCCCAGGTGCAGGATTTCAATGGCATCCGTTTAAGGTTATGGTTTGTTTAGCTTTGTTTTTTTAAGTGCATAGTTTTTATTATTTAAGCAATAATAAAAAAAAAAGGTTGCACTCTTCACACAACTGGCAACCACGCCTGCAAATGCCAGTCCTTGCAGTGATATGAGAAACATCATTTGAGTTGTATAATTTGCAGTTCCCACAGTCTGGGAGCACGTTTCTGCGCTAATTCCCTTTGTGCCACAGCCCTTTCCTTTTCCCTCTGGAAGCTGCTGTTGTGTGGTGGGCCAGGGCTCCCCGAGTCCCCTGAGCCCCATGCCAAGCGGGTGGGCTGAGCGGGTCCAGTGCAGACCCCCAGAGCGTGGCCACTGTCCCCTCCGCTTGCCCCAGCAGAGCTGTGGGAAGACACGGCATATTCACCTGGCCGGGAGGGGGCAGGGGGGCAGTGGGGGAAGGTTGGGAGCAGGAGCACCAGGGTGAAGGTTTGCCGCAGCCCTGGGCACTGCCAGGCAGTTTTCCCTTTCCCTGCCTGCAGCCTGGATTCTGCAGACACTGCCCTCGCCTCCCGCCGGCCTCCCCGTGCTCATCCCAGATAACACGGGCCTTAATTGATGCATTAGGAGCGAAGAGCTAAAGTACACACGCTTTCCCAGTAAAGCTAATTTTGCACTAGCTATTAGGGGTTTAAGTGTCAGTGGATGGTAACAAGATGAGAAGATGCAGGGAGCAGCTGCTCCTCTCCCTGCCCAGGACGCCGGGATGCCTCGCAGCTCACCGGGGTGGCTGGCCAGGATCTGCTCCTGCCCTCTCCCTGCCCCACAGGATGGGATGGGATGGACATGGGATGCAATGGGACAGAATAGGATGGGACAAGACCAACCGCCTCGCTCCTGCACAGCTCTGGCCCCTGGCTGTGGGGCAGGGGGATGTGGTGCCCCATAGGAGGGCAAAGCCTGGGGCCAGTGGGGCTCTTGCCCCAAGCCAGCCCAGCCCTGCTGGCAGCGGGACCCCGGAGGCTGGGATCACCCTATGGCTTTACAGGCAAAGTCAAACAATTTTTACTGTTGAAAAATCCCCATCGGTTTTCAAAGGCTGAGAAAAGCAGCCCATAAGGCTCCTATTTTATCTGAATGTTTGGCTATTCATACCAGAGCCTATGTTAACATTTTATAACTTTTTTATTTATAAATATTCTTCCCTCCGCAGCATGCTGCTCCGCAGAAACAGATGTTCCGCAAAAATAGTTTTGCAAACAGTTATATCTCTTAGACTAAGTTATCTCACTGACCTCAGATACATGGCTGCTTAATAATTAATGTTTGTTTTTTTTTTTTTTAATTAGTGGAATACTGCACAGATTCCCATGGTGCACCAAAGGAGTAAACCAGGCCTGCACTTGGCATTTTAATAGGAGTCGACAGACAAATGCAGCAGCCCGAGCGCGGGGGCAGAGCAGGCTCCCCAGGAAGCTCTCCTGGCTCTCTGGGCTAACACCCCCCCGGGAGGTGAGGGATTTGAAGTTTTTAAAGTTTGCCCCTTCCCACAGTTCTGGGGATAGTTTTCAGCCGCGGAACACCATACTGTGATTTTCCAGCAGCAGGTTCCGCGGTGCTGGCTGCAGGCCAGCACCTCTGAAGATGATCACACGCCTATTGAAAATGCCGAATACTGAAAGCAAGCTGCACCTGGAAGAGCTTCCCCGGACAGAAACCTGAGGACGTTCTCCTCTCTCTGTAAAAGGCTTGGATGTGTGCATGGAACATCGACGTGGGGCTCTGCCCCGGCAGACCCCGGCGGCCTCTCCCCGGTCACTGACAGTTCTGCCGCAAAGACCCATTGCAGCTTTGTGGCAAGATCAAAGCTGGTCCAAAAAAAAATAAACAAACCAGCATTTCTGTTCCCTGGGAAATTGTGACAAATTTTGAAATGAGCTGCAAATTTTTAGCATTCGTATTTGCTATTCAGTATTTTGAGTCAAAATATTAATTTTTTCACATTGAATAGTGTTAAAAAAAAAAAGCGAGAGCATGGCAGCATTTCAAGCTGCTAACAACATTGTACTCTAAAACGTTCCCATAAATAGGACAGACCAGATAAATTACACCACACGACTTCATAAAACTAACATAAACCCATGAACAGAACTAACAGGAAACGAAACTTCTCCTCACCAAAGCTTAATTCCACACTGTAATTCTGATCTCCAAAAGTTTTCCTTGTTTAACCCTGTTTTTAAAAGACCTTTGAAAATGTTCTTTTTTTTTTTTCTTTTTAAAGTGAGTTAAAAGGAGCTTTCCTTTCTCATTGCATTTACTCCCCTGGTAGTTGCAGTCCCTGGTAGGCGATGGCAAACCTGGGATTCAGCCGGGCTGAGGGAAAACATGGACGGTAAATCAGAGAGCAGCTCCTGCCCGGGTTCGAGCTGTCCCCATGCTTGAGCTAGAACATCCCCTAAGCAGCGAAGGGCGTGGGTGGGGTGGTCCCTTTTCCTCCTTTGACAAACACGTGGAATATTTTTACGTTATCGCAGTAATGTCTGCATCTGTTTAACATCAAGCACTCTGCAGGAACGCAGCTCTAATGACCCCCGGGTCCCCGCTGCGCAGCTCTGCGTTGCACTGCTGATGGGTGCACGTCGGTCTGGGTGCTGCTCCATCACCCACATGGGGACAGAGGGACCATCCCTGCCCCAGGGTCCCCTGGCCACCAGGGCACAGCCTGGGAAAAAGCCACAACTGCCTGCCTGGGACCAAGGGGCTGGGCTCTTTTGAGGTGTTTTGTCTGTTTGGTATTTATTTTTAATGTTAACTTCCTCATTTGTCTGTCGTGGCAGTAAATCAAGCTCCTGTGCTGCTGTTCTCCTCCCTCCACAAAAATCCAAACTATGGCCAGCCTGGGTCACCCCCACACATGTCCTGTGCCTGCCAGCCTCCGCTGGCCAGGGAGCCTCATCAGCTAATTAAGAGATAAACTCGGCTCTCACAGCCTCTGTAACGCAGCGTGTGTCTGACAAGGCGACACTTAATTAAAACAAATCCCCACACGATTTGCAAACAATCTTTTTTTCCTTTTTTTTTTTTTTTAAATTACAGTGCATTACCCATAAGAAGAATATTTTTAATGACTTGCATAATACCGTGGCCGTCCCCCATCAGCTAGTGAAATTCAGGAATATACATTCACTTTCTCATATCCGTTTTTCACCCTGCACAAATGTTCAAAGACCAGAACCTGCCTGGAGAAATAAGCACCGAGATGCTGTGGTGATGCTCGTGAAGGAGCTGGGGTGTCACAAGGCTGGGGGTGCCTGTGGCACCCTGTCCAGGGCCACTCGCCCCTGCTATGGCTGGGGGTCCGGGGGCACGGCACTGCATGTGGGGGGGTCCAGGCAGGAGCCTGGCTGGCTCCATCCCAGCACCAGGGCTGCATCCAGATTCCCGTTGCTGCGGTTTATGATAAAAGCCAGCAGCTGCCCTCTGGCTGTGGGTTCAACATTTTGCATTGTGAGCTTTGCCCGAAGCAGAGCGGAGGTGCTGGCGGGGCTCTGGGACACGGACTGATGGCACTGGAGCAGATTTGGAAAGAGGACACAACCAAAAACTTTACCAAAACCACCTCGAGACAGCCATCGGAGCAAGTGTGGGAAGGAAAGAGGTACGTGAAGCCAACACACCTCAGCTGCAACAAATACGTAGGACAAAATACCGACTCCAGCAGGGTTTTAATGCTCCTCTCCCTTTTTTTTTTTTTCCACAGAGAAGGTGTGAACGCAGCCATATTTTAGCCCTAATTAAGCCAATCCCAACATATGCAGCGACAATGAGTGACCTGCGGGACAGGGCGGCACGCTGCCGGTACACGCTGTTCTCCAGGAACAATGACATTAAGGATGAAGTGGGAAGCCACCACGCTCTCACGGAGGCTGCAGCCGTGCAGCACAGACGCTCCATGCCCGGCGGGGAGACAGCTGGGCCTCCTCCGGACTATTAAAAAGGAGGGGATGACTCAGCCTCCCCCTCAGAGAGCAGCAGGAGCCGTGCAAACCACGTGGCTCTTGCCAGACACGCGAGCGGGTGGGTGGAGAGGTCCCTGCCACATGCCACCGGTCCACGGCCGTGACGGGGATGCCACTGGTCCGCGGGGCTCCCAGCAGCATCCCTGGGGCAGGGGTACCCGCGGCGCAGGGATGTGCTTGGCAGGCAGCGCGCCTCGCCGAAAGGCGCTGCCGGCTTGGCAAAGGGACCCTGCCTTCCCGACAAGAAGAGGCACGAAGTTGTTGACACATTTCTTCCTGTTCCCATTCAAAACTCCAGCGCGAGCGGCGCTGCGAGAAAGTCACGTGCCGCATTTAACAGATTTCTTCCCAGAATGAGTCTTCAGCTCAGAAGGGTAGGACGCGAGGGATTAAAAAGTTAATACAAAATTCTGTTTGCCTGAGAGGACTGTCACAGCATGCTCGAAGCGGGGTGCCAAATTCTTCGCTGATTTCTGCCCTGTAGTAGCCTGAACTGATGCCATTTGGAAAGCAAATGACTGAAGTAGCAGTTTGGTTCATATAATTATTAATATCCGCTCTATTTGGAAAGAATTTACAAATAAAGTACAAGAAAATGTTGCCCATCCACCACGAGCAGGTACCTTCAAGCTGCAGCAATACAAATCACTGCCCGGGATTGGGGGGAAGGCGGGGGGGTGGAAAGGATAAAAAAGGAAGGAAAAAAATAAAAAAGGGAAAGGACTGGAAGCATGTCCCTTCCCCTGTCATCTGTCCATCCAGCAACAGGGTGGAGGGACGCTGAGCTGCCCAGCAGAGCAGAGCCCACGGACGCTGCCCTCCAGGAACAGGGCTGGGGGCTGCCAGGGGAGGGGAGCGCCACGAGTTACTGAAACGTGGTGAGATGTAAAATGCCAGAAAATAAATCGGGAAGTGGCGAGGCCTACGTTTTAGCGCTGAATACGAAATGACACAGGAGAGGCATGTGGAAAGCAGAGTTTGGTTCTGGCAGTTTCTGGCATTGGGTGCTGCCCGTGGGACGTCGCCCTGCGCCTGCGCGTCGGGGCATCTCAGGGCACGGGGCCAGCCCCATCCTGTCCCATCCCATCCCGCTCTGTCCCTATGGGAGCAGGGCAGTGCCCGGCCCCACAGCAGCCTCCAGCTGCAGCAGTCGCCCTGGGAACGATGTGGGGTTGGCAGGACCACGGGACGTGGCATGGGCTGCGGGAAGGGACCAGAGGGAGCAGATCACAGCCCTGCGAGGGTTGGCAAGAGGGTGAGCAGTTGCCAGGGTGCTGGGCAAAGCCCCAGCTTCCTCCCTGTTACCAATGAGGGCTTTTGCCAGCATCTGTTGAGCAGGGAGAGAGATGCGTGTGTGAACTAGCAGCTGGATTAGGTTTTCACTGTCCCGAAAGCAAAGCGAAGACTGAATTCCCAAGAAAGAAAACAGATTGGGAAACAGAAGATTGCCCAATTTACCTACTGGTGAGTCAGAAAGTGGCAAACCTGGCATGTTTTCTCTCCAGCAGCGAGTGCTTTTTGTTTGACTGGAGTACCTGAAGGCAGCCAGTAACTACCTGTGGGGGTGACCAACCCCCTCACTTTGCTGGCAGAGGATCTGCACGTCAGGCTCCACGCTGGGCTGAGCCCAACCACTGCCAAAGGCAGAGATTTCTGTGGGGACCAGGCTCGGTTTGGCACCTGGTGCTGCAGTCACTGGGCAAATCCTGGCCAGGGACTTGGGGCCAGGGAGCTGTGGTGCTGCCCCAGCCAGCAGCACCCTTGCCCCACGGTCCCAGAGACACAGCCTACTCCAGTGACATGGCCACCACTGGAGAAGGGGACCATCATGGTCAGCCATGGTTATGGGGGCTAACAAGAACTGAAACAGTCCAGAATTTCCCTAACCAGTTCCAGCAATGACGATAAACAACCCCCTTAAGGTTACAGTGGTAGTTTTATTATTGTCATTAATATGTTTGTTATCAAGTGTGGGTATGCAGAAGCCTGCCTCTGACAACAGGCCAATGTCCGTGTTTGCCTACACCTAGTTATATGAGGTTCCTCCAAAGTAAAATAACCTAAGTAAACTTGAACGTATAGTGTATTAAAGCTCAATTACTGAGGCAGTGTAGGACACAGAAACTTGTTGAACCTGAGACATGCAGAGGAGCCCAGGTGGCAAGCACTCACTGGAGCATCTTGGGCAAGTCGATGTAGCTACAGCAGCGTGCAGATCAGTGCTTGCCCTCATTTTTTCACAAGGTTTAAGGCTATTCATGGACAATACTCCTGCTTTGGCAGCTCATCACAGGTCATGGCTCTCCTGGCACTGCAACACCCCTTTCCCGCACCCTTGGCTGGCAGCACTGCAGGGGCTGTGGAGGAGCTGCCTGGTGCAGAAGGTGGGCTTGCCGACAGGAGCCCAGCCCCACCGACACCCCAGCTCCTCCTGCCCCTCTGGGGCTGGGAAGAGAATGCCCTCACTAGTTTATCTTCCTTGACATCAGCCAGGCATCGTGTTGTTGCACACAAGGAACAAAGGGCACAATTCATCGCTTGGTACCTCTGCTCTGCACACGCAGCACCTCTCAGCTCCACTGTGCAACCCAGAGATACCTCTTTCCTGCCCAGCAGCATCCCCGTGTCCCCATCCCAGTCCCCATAGCAGGGGAACGTCCAGCCCCAGCGTGGCCAGAGCCCCCGAGCGCAGCCGCAGTTCCTGATCGGTGCTCCAGACAGGCACTGAAGGGTTTGTAATAAAAAAGAAAAATCCCAGTAAATTAATTCATATATCCTAATTTTCTCTAGGAATTAAATGAGACGTGTATTGCACTAATAAAAGGCAGTGCTAAACTGAGCTCTAAACAGAGGTATCAGCCCTGACCCTCCTGGCATCTCCCACTGCCTGCTCTGCCCATGCACTGCCAGGCAGGAATCCCAGGGGACGTGCTGCCTCCCTGGGAGAGGCAGCCCCATTCCCAGCGGGATGCTGCTGCGGAGCCCTGAGGAGCATCTCCAGCAGGAAGATGGAATCCCATCTGGTTCCTCCATCACCACCTGGCACCGCAGGAGCTCCAGGGCAGCACCGTCACAGTGGGTGCTGTGCCTGGCTCTGCTGGGACACAGAAAATGGCACGTCCGACCCAGAGCCTTACCCACAGGAATTTCTGCTCTGTCTGATCATGGAGAGATGAGGGTGTTCAGAACTGTCTGGACCCCGGCAGAGGCTCAGCAGCAGCGGGAAATGCTGTGAGACCAGAAACAGCCAGAGAAGCCCTGCCTGGGATCTGAGTTACTGCAGCCGAAATGATGGAGCTGCTCCGTTTTGTTGCTTGCAAGTCCCCAGCTTGGTCATTGAGCTCAAGGACACAGCTGTAGACAGATGTAAACACTTTTTGATTTTAGGCTGTCTCAGATTTTCTCTGTTCAAAAAGCACTAAGAACTGCTCAGCCCTCTCAAGCATGTAATAGGTACAAGACGACAAACATGTTCTCAGCTGGTTTTAGAAAAGTCCCTGATGTACACACTTACTCTCCCCGACCTACTCAAGTGATAAAATACCTCCTGGCCCTTCTCCAAGGAGTTTAAGTTGGCAGGCTCAAGCCAAGCTCCAGAATTTTATTTACAAATAGTAAAGATCAAAGCAATTCCCTACCAAATAGACCAGGAGTCAGCTGCAACTCCGGGGTTTTTCCAGGCAGTGGCTGAGCGGGAGGTGGCAGCATTCCTCTCAGCGTCAACCAGCGCTGCTTATGGAGCAAGAGGACAAGAAAAAGCTTTACGTTATGGACCATATGCAACTAAGAACCCCCCCCAGCCCAACTACCCGGTGCTTTATTTCCCTCTGCTCCGTACAAAGGCGAAGTAGGGGAAGGGCAGTTCTCAGCCCTGGAGTCACGGGAACAAATCCTGCCTTCTCTCCCTGAACTGCACAGCCTGGGGAGACCTTTACCAGGCAGGGCTGGCTGATGGCTCCAGGCACCTCCACCAGGCACTGCTGGGCTGGTACCAACATAGGCATTGTCACCTGCCCCACCACCTTCGCTTGCTGTGCCAGCACACAGCCTCTGTCAGCTACTGAGCCAACGTCTTCAGCTGCCATCATCTTTTATTGCATCCTATCTCAAGACTAAAGGTGAACCTGGTCACCCCTATGAAATGCTGCTGAACTACGGCTGAGCCAAGAGCACGGGGCTCCTGGGACGGGCTGATCCACACCGTGTAAGTGTGCACTCACAGCCCAGAAAGCCAACCGCATCCTGGGCTGCATCCCCAGCAGCGTGGCCAGGAGGGTGAGGGAGGGGATTCTGCCCCTCTGCCCTGGTGAGACCCCCCCTGCCATGCTGTGTCCAGCTCCAGGACACCCAACATAAGAAGGACATGGATGTGTTGGAGTGGGTCCACTGGAGGCCACAAAGATGCTCAGAGGGCTGGAGCACCTCTGCTGTGAGGACAGGCTGAGAGAGCTGGAGTTGTTTAGCCTTGAGACAAGAAGGCTCCGGGGAGACCTTAGAGCCCCTTCCAGTCCCTGAAGGGGCTACAGGAGAGATGGGGAGGGACTCTTGATCAGGGAGTGGA
>JAOXJK010000051.1:10021028-10048103 GCA_025774025.1 Xenus cinereus
CGTGATTCATTTCTGCCGGGTAAAAGCGAAAGTTGGCAGGGCCCTTTCCCGGGAGCAAAGCGATGCCGCCGGGGAGAAACTTTTTATTCACTGGGAGACTATTTCATCAATAGGCCAGAGGAAATCAAGTAGATGTTGACCCAGCTGCTACTGAGGCCTGCAAGCTCTTTGAATATTTCCTACAATTACACAAATCTCATCTGAGGAGCAACAGATTTGAAAGTAAGAGCTAAATCCTCTCAAGAATATTTCCCCAGAGGTCTTTCTTTCTAATAGAAGTTATTCCTTTAGATGTTTGGGTTGGGGGGTAGTAGATTTTTTTTCCGCATGGGTTTACTCCAGGGAAGTTTGGGGTTTTGCACAAAAGAAATGCTGGAGTTCAAAATGTTGCTAACTAGAAGTGATAGCTAATATTCCACAGCCTTTCCACGTTTTTCAAGACATTAATTTCCATGACGCTGAGATCTGATATATTGTATTCCATTTCTTAAGAAACAGCAAAACTTTCAAGGAAACAGCCATGCAGGGACTGAAATTATTCAGATACAGGTGAAATAAAATCTCCTTGCAAATATAATTGAAATTGGCCAGCACACAGCTGTGTGAGAGTGATTCTGTTTAGAAAGAACAGGTTTGTCTCAAGGGTAAAATAAGTCTCACAGGTTTGCTGCTTCTCATTCAGATACTCTGTTCCACATCTGCAGTTCTTCTATATTCTAGTGTATGACTTATGTATATTCACTGATAATTTTCCTTAAGTAATTTAAAACAGAACCATAGAAGCATATTTGCCAAAAAGGGTGTTATAGTATAATAAGGAAGACTGGAATACATTTTCTGAAAAATGGGTTAAGTCACATTGCTTATTGATATTTCACTGATTCTGTGAACTTGTAAAGAATTGTAACAGAAAGGCTAAGATTGGTGTGAATGAAGAATGGATGGGGATGTCTGCATGCAGAGGCATCAGAAGGGATGCGATATGGACAGGGCTCTCTGAATGGCTCCCAGATCAGCCATCCACCATCTCTCATCAGGATCCCAGCAGAAAAAGGTATACCCATAACCTGCATGCAGTCACCAACCTAGGAGAAACCTGGGAGACATGAGGAGGACTTGATGGTTCATGTCCCTTTTCTACCTTGTCATCACAATGGACTTCACGTCATCCCGGACTTCACGTCTGGATAAGCCTGACTGCTGGACAGGCCTCTTGGGCTGCTGCTTGTGAGTATGAGACTTTGAAAGAGTGAGGGTAACTGAGTGAAAGCTGGTTTGTTTCAGATTTTAAATAAAATCACCTTCCTCTCCTATGACATCTGGCAGGGGTATTTCCTACATTGCTGATACATTGTGGCAATAGTATTTCCTACAAACTCTGTGGTACATAACTGTGCTATGACGATGTAAATCACAAACACGGAGAGGTTTCATGAACCTCTTGCCTAGACAGAGCACTTGACATCCGTGTATGAAATGTGTAGGAGCAACCCCAGCTCTGCAAAAAGGCGTACAGACTTCTTCCACTGAAGACAGAAAAGGCTTTCTCCCTGATGAACCAAAAACTAAAGGAATGTGAAATGCTTAACAAAATACATTGATGAAATAGGGATACTAAATTTTATACACATATTTATAATAATAGTTGCAGTATAGTTCCAGTTCATTTTTCATACACTTTCAACTAGTATTCTCAACCATTTTGTAAGATAATTAAGGATTTTAAAAAAATTAATCCTAAAAATAAGAATCTCAAGAGGGGGAGGTTAAGTGACAGAGAGAATGACACCTGCTAGGGAACCTGTGTGAGAGACAATTATGTCTTATTTCTCTATTTGCAAATCTTAACTCAGCCCACAAAGAATTACCTGTCCCTAAACAGAAAAGATACCTTAGAAGCATGAGGATTTCTTTCCCCAGACTCCTCACCTACTTTCCCTGAAGTCATTTGTACCAAAGATGGGCTAAGTCTTATTTCTTTGGGTAAGTGATGGCTGCAGTTTTTGGAGTTTTCCAAACCTATCTGGCCAAATAAATAGTATATTATTGACAAATGCTGATCTTCTTTAATGAAAATAGTTTTTTGGGGGTCTTTGAAGAATTTTTTTAAATTGATTAAGATGACCTAATGACAAATTTGATACACTGTAACAGAGAATTTTTTCTGTATAAAACAGAACCTTTTGTATTGAAAATAACCTTGCAAGAACATATATTCCTTCAATACCTGAAACAAAATCAAGATGTTACACATTTACCCAGTATGATTATAGTTTTTTCTTGTTCAAACTTGTTTTTTTTCAGCTTTCATGAGCATGAAATGTTTAGAAAGTTATCTTAGGCTATTACAAGGCTCCAAACTTTTTTCTGAGGCTTCAGACACATTTCCACTAGAGCATTAAACCTCAACTCAAATAATCTTTCTAATTCTAACACAGAAAAATCTTCAATTTTTTTTAGCTATTAAAGACATGTAACATTTTTATTTTTTAAACCACTTCGCATACAGACTAGGCACTAAGAAAGAAAAATCAGAATCTACTAAGGAGATACGTTACTTCCAGGCCACCTGTAAAGCCTGATCCATATCAACTCTGATGTGACAGAAGTTAAATTCATGCCTTCATTTTATTTCCCAGTGAACATCTTCTTCGCTGTAGTTCAGGGTACAGTGTATTATAAATGTATCTAACACAGGCTTGAGAAGAATCTTTGCTCCTAAATAATATTAGTACCAGCACTGTCCAAAGAAATTGGAATAAACCTTTGTGAATGAAGAAGGAAGATGATATAATAATGCCGGATCAACTTTGATATTTTCAAGATTAACAACTCAGTGGACAGAAACACCTCTATCACATTAATACATACATGTCTTAACACAGAGCAGTAAGAGTTAGTAAATCTCGAGAAGATATCAAGAATCTTTAACCATCCTAATAAGTGAACATAGATGACACTGTAAGATTAAAATCAGATTCATGTCACAGCCAAGCTGAAAAAATTGCTAGGATTTTTGGTTGGTAAATTGGTTGTGGTTTATTGTTGTTTCTTTCTTTTTTCCACTTTTTTTTTCCAAATTCATATTTTCTGCTTGATATTTCAATTACGCTTATTTTTGTTTTCTATAACACAGTAAGTCAGCTCAGCAGAGGTTGATGCACTCTTGTCCATATGTAAACTCTCTGAAGATGTGTATGTTAAAGACAGCTGGGTTAGAAAAACATACTCCACTCAATATGGACATTCCTAGAACATTTTAAACTACAGATGATGACTAAACATTTCTCTTTTCCAATATATTTTTGTTATTCTTTTTACCAAATTTTGAGTATAGTCTGAGTAGTCTGTCAATTCATTCATGTTACATAAAACATATTTGTTGACATGAGAAAATGGTAAGTCAATATTTCTTGTCCTTTTTAGAAAGAATACTTCAAGCATTTATAGTATTCATTAGTAGCTTTTTAAGGGTGAGAAAACCTACAATTATCCTCTGTATTCATATTCCACATAGTGCAGATTTTCTCACAGAAATAGTTATTATCACTTTTATAGTACTTAAATTAACTTTATGGAGCCTAATAACATACAATTTTGTTAGGTTTAAGTTAAAGTAACTTAATAAACCTGACTAAAACCACCAAGGATTTTTAAGAGTATTTTGACTAGTTTTGTCACACCTGTTTTTGGAATGAGAAGAATCTTATGCTCTCATTTGAACTTCTGACAAAAGAGGTTATTTGAAAAGGCTTTTCTAGGAATGCTACTTGAAAACTAACAGAGCAGTAAAATGAATAGTAGAAACAAAAGTTTGTGCAGTCATTGAAAAGGTCTAAAAAGACTTATGCTGCTGATCAGCTGATGCCAAGAAAAAAATACTATGTCAGAGGAAGAAATAGAAAAAAAATAATTTTCATTATGTTTTCTTTATGTTAAAGAAGGGCTTATTCAACTAAGGGAATAAAATTTAAAGTTGTAAAGAAAATCTACCAATTTAATTTTTCTTTAGATCACTGAAATTTAATTTCAAAATGTTTTTTAGTAATAGCTATATTACAGAGCTCAGGTCTGCAATAAGTCTTCAAGGTTGTCTGCAATAACTAAATCTTGTATGCCATGGGACTTTTCAAATCCACTACATATGTATATATATATAAAATAATATATATATACAAAACACAGATGAAGCAAAAGAGATCACAGTGAGATAGATGCCACAGATTTAATTTTCTTACATGGGGGAATGAAGAAGAGATAATAATTCTGTGTGATCTGAATGTTCCAAAAAGTTCTAGTTTTGATTTGATTATGATAAAATGAAGTCTTCTGTATCAGCTATTTCATTATTGGTTCCCCCCTCATTTTCCAACATATTTCCTTCTTAATTAATTATTACAGTCTATAATATATTACAGTCTACCAAGGAAGGAATTGAATTATTATAGAAACCTATGTTTTCAATAAAAATTTGATATATAAGAAAGGGGCAAAAATATTTGCATTTAGTTAATTGACCGTCTATCTGCAGAAGTGGTTGGTTTGATAAGTACTAATTTAGGTCACACAAAATTATTTGATATGTGTAACTTCAGGAGTCTCATTCTTGGTTCTTAGGTGAGGTAAAATGAATTTCTCTCCACAAACAGTACTGCCCTATAGTGGAACACATTTATACTGCTTTACCTGGTGAAAGATTGGGGTGGGGTGTGTTTAGTTTTGGTTTTAAGATTTAAAATATTTGGTGTGATGCATAAAATTCTCTTTTCCTCTCCCTCTCTTTCTCTTTTTCCTTTCAGTCATGTATCAAAAAGAAAGCAGGAGAATCTTTTTTATCCCCTCAATTTAAACTAAGTTTATCTGGAACCCTCATAACATTAGTGAAAAGTAGAAGAAGACTGACTTGATTGTCATTTGAAACTAGGATTTTTAAATCCATCCCAATAAGTAGCGGATAAATTTTTAACTATTTCTCTTCCTTTTCTTTACCCTCCTTGTGCAAATATCTGATCTGCCTCACTTCAGCAAAATTGCATGAACCTGGATGTCTGCCTTTCCCAGTACATCCAATGTAAATAAGGTGAGAAGAGGAGCTGAGGGAATTCCTTGGTGTGATATATATTTTATGAAGGTATTGAATTTTTTTTCCTTGCATTTTAAAACTGCTTTGCTAAGCTTGAATAGCTTCTTCTTGAGTGACGGGAGAGAGAAGGGGAGTGGGATTCACTCTATGCTAATACACTGATTCTTTTAGATAAAGAAAGTTCAGTACCATATAAGCCATTATTTTATTATATGTGCTGTAGTAGAGCCCAGAGGTCCAGTCAAGGATCAGAGACCTGTTTTTGTAATGAATAAAAAGACAGCCAAGATTGGTTCCAAAAGCACATAAAATCTTTTCCAGTTGTTATTGGCAAAAGCCAACCCATGTGTTTCCAGAATAATAAAATTCAAAGTTACTTCAGTCCACGTTACCTATATCCAAGAGGTCAATAAGATTCGGGTTACTGGGAAAAGCCCTCTTTTGGCTTACAACTAAATAGTTTCCTACTATCTAAATTCCCATTGATGCTGCCTTTAACTTACTCCTTTTTTTTTTTCTGATTTTTTCTATTTGTATTTGTGACAGTAGATAGTAAGACATAAAGTGCAATTCTACCCAGCATTTGGGGATGGGATCTTCTCTTGCCTGAATTCTTGCAGCAACTCAAGATTATTGGAAAATATACCTCTAGTGAAAATATTCCAACATTAAATTATCATATTGCAGTTTATATCCATTTCTCACTAGAATTATTCTGTATGTGGTGCCTTAAACCCACTGAAGTTTATAGCGGGCTCTTTTCCGACTGAAATAGAAATACCCTATTTAAAAGAGCTAATTCTCAAAGCTGACCATAAATTACTTCAGAGTGCATTGCAAGAAAGTGGATAAATTCAACCATGACTGATTATTCTGTGTGTTCTTTGGTGTTATAACATGAGAAGGAAAAACATCTTTTTGGATACAAATAGATTAAAACCTAGCATAACAGAAAAGACATCATGGAATGCCTTTAGCCATGGTCTGACTTTTCACTAATTCACTTTGCCTCAGACTAAGTCTACCTGGATGGATTTCTCTTCTCTGTCTTGAACTTGACACTGACAGCCCCTAATTTGAGTTAGAGGTAATTTTTGGTAAGAAAATTCAACTCCCAGTATTCTTAATTTTCAGAAAGATTCTTCTGCACAAAATTGTTTTTGAAAATTCATTGCTCCCCAGGGGTAAGAAAAAAGAAATCCATATTTATCATGTATATTCCCCTAAATTCACCTAATATTTCTCCATAAAATACTTCAAAGCAACAGTATTCTGCTTCTGAAGTGCTGTCTTTTAGACTGTACCTTTCTGCTGATTTCTGTACACCAAGGAGGGGAAATTCTTCAAATTAACCTAAAAGACCAGATGAACTTTTAAATATATGTCAAGCACTCTCCTATTTCTTTGGCGGCTTACACCACTTCTCTATAATGTCCCTGTGGTTTAATTGCCTGGGAGTTCATGGCATGCCATTAGAGTATCATTCTGATTACAGAACCCTTTTAATTATTATTGGTGAACAGATTGGAATGTCTCTGCATTTTTGCTTAGAAAGTAAATAAAATTACCATTATAAATTTACATTGTAATATTTTGCAAATCACAGACTATAAAAACTTTTACTTATAATGCAGTCATTTCTGCCACTTGCTAGTTTAGTAGTGTTCTATAGAGACCACAAAAGACACATAACTTGCACCATTAGTTTTCGAGGTCACTGCATCACTACTTCCACAGGACTGAAAATCAAGCCACAAAAAAGCTCCTGTGCTCATACATTCTTAGGTCAATATAATACAGTAGAGTCGACAAACAAGTGAAAAATCGAATTGAGGAACTTCAGGCTATAATTCTGATGCAATTCTTCATGGTGTTTTCCATTATTTATGACAGTTCAGGCAACAGTCATGTATTTATGAAATTGTTCATGAACTTTCAAATGTTCCCCAAGACTTACGTTGTCATAAACTTATGCTGTCGTCTTTCCATTTGTGCATTATTTCAAGTTATTGGTGATGTAATTCAGACAGGCAGGCAACCAAATGACTACCGTGTGACTTAGGAAACCTGCCCTACCACAGAGCCCGCTAACAGCAAGTGGAGAATCAAAGTAAGCATACAATAAGCAGTTTGCACCCATTTTGCATTCTGAAAATTTTAGATTTTGTACTGTCCTATGAATAGCAAGTATGTCGTAAGGAATTGAACTTGAGTTTTAAGCATCCTGCAAATACAAAAAAATTGCTGCATGTAATACTTTCAGTAACTGATTCAGAGAGATTTTTCCTAGTATTTTTCTGTGTCTTTTCAACATAGCAGTCACAGAGGACTCTATTGGATATAGCGTCTCTGTGCAACAAATGAATGTTGGCATGCAAATGCTTGAAACGAAACTGATGTAAGGAAATGAATACATTTCATTTTCACTAGAAAGTCACACTAACTTTATGAAGCTCATATATAAGTCTTAGAAATAAGTCTGTTTCCATAGTCATTTGTGTCTCACAGTTTCCTTGTTTGTTGTTATGGCAGTGACTAATGATCTAGCATGTTGCACAAGGATCCTGTGAATGCAAAACTATAGAGCCCTAAGCCGTTATAGTTTAACATAAAATCAGATACAAGGGAGACTGGGTTGGAAAACAGAGTCAGCGTAACAACAGAATTGGTGGTTTATATAGGATTATTTATTTCTGTGATTTGGAAAAGACAGATTTGGATGTTTAAAAACTATCAGTCAAAGTATGTCAGGGAAAAACGTGCTAAATGAAAAGATGAAGGAACAGGAGGAAAAATGGAAGGAAATATAGAACATAAAAAACATGCTGAAATCGAGATTGTTGAAAGCAGAGAGATAAACATAATGGAAGACAGAGTATACAATAAATTATGCAGAAAGTGCTCAGATACATACGACTCTTAGCTCCTTTTTGAATGATTCTTCAGATTCAGTCTGTAAACGAGGTTCAACCTGGCTAAGTCTTCCTTGAAGATTCCAACGGCTAGGAGGAAAGGGAAATGCTCTTGTTCTTTTTATTTCAATCAGACATTTAAAACATCTCCAAAAACATAAAGCCTATAGAGTGTTGTTTCATTCACTAGGGAAATCTGCTTCAGAGTATAGTGACTATGGTGATCAGAATGATGCAAGCACTAAGAAGTGGCAGTACAGAAAGGTCTATTTAGGATCTTAGCAATATAACATCACACAGAAAAAGGTCACCTTGCACAACTCTACTTTGACAAAGTGACAAAGCAGTCAACATAAAGTTGATATTCTTGCAGAGAGGAGAGCAGGAGTTAATGCATAACATACATATTCTACAAACATTCTTCAGAGTACATCTAAAGGCACTCAAAGCTTTACAGAGAGATAGTAGTCACACTTACATGTCAAACACACCCCAAAAAGTGAACACGTCATTGACACACTCCCAGTAGGTTACAAGATAATGACTTTTTATTTGATTTCTCTTGTTTTCAATTTATTATTTAGTCCTTTATACAAGTGATTAGACTTTCATCTCATTTCTGTTGGCACTGGCACAGATCGTGTTCAGCTCAAACATTTTTTGTAAAAAATAGACTTTAAAAAAAAGAATCACAGAGGGACTCTAGGTATAAATCTGCCATTAAAGCTATAGAGGATGTGTCCTCTGCCACAAGAATGCAGCTTGATACAATGGCTGATGGAAGTTTTAGTCCAATACTTCTATATATTGTCAAAGTTCCCTGCTCTTGAATTCTGAAGTGTAACTTTAGATGATAAATCTCATTGATTTTGAGGTTTTCCAACAGCAAATATCCATTACAGATTTCAGCAAGCTCAAAATTTTTAAAGAATCTGGAATAAGAGCTAGGGATTTACCTGTGATATGCAACATTTGCTAAACCTTATCGAATTAGAATCCAGAAAGAAAACGGGAAAAAAAAAAAAAAAGAAGAAAGAAAGAAAAAGATGTATGGGGGAATTGATTTTAAACCAGACTGGCAGCATGGCTTGTTCTTATGCCATTAGCAAGAAATTGCAACTCGAGGAACATAGCTGATTTGGTTAACAATTACCCCCAAACAAACTTATCTACTTTCTGATCTCATAACACGAATCTCTGCAGTCTTTAAATGGACTCTCAGTTAACAATTATTCACACTGCCAGTTTATGGTGTTAAACTGCGGCTAGCAAGACTGAATAATTAGCTCATTTTAAAGGAAAAATGGAGAATGGATTCTTAGTCTGTACATATGTATTATTCACAGCAAAGCAAGTGACAGCAAAGAAACTGAACCAAGTGAATTCCTGGGATAACGAAGCTCAGCCTACAGGACCACAGTATCAATTGGCACAGGAAAACTTTCCAGACAGGAGGAAGAAAGAGGTCAATTTACATGTACAGGACTAGAAGTTTTACAAGTGGATTCAGTTCTTAAATATGTGTGCTAGTGCCCTGATTCATCAGATCCTGGGGGATTTTGCAACCAAACTTAGAGTGCCTTGGATCAGACTCCAGTTGCGTAATTTTTTCTGTTTTGTGTAGTCTCACAAAGGCTTCCCCTTGGTGTTTTTGGCATCTATGTCACTGCTTACTTATCTCAATCAGCCTTTTATCTGTCAATTTTGAAATGTTTGGTAACAAATGTTGTTTATTTTATCCATTAAATCTTGACTTTATGAAAAATTCATTCCTCCTTTTCTTTGGCATCAGTAGTAAGTTATCTGCTGAAGATTCACCTTAGCCACCTATTATTCATTCAAACTTTACCTCATTTTCTTAGTAAGGAGAGAAGATATAAAAATCATGAATCATTCAATAAATGTCAGGCATATGTAGTGTGTATAGTGCTTCAGGTGTATATTATTTGAACCCCACCTTTTGATTTTCTGACTGACAATATCACTTTCAGTGTGAGTGAATTCATTTCCTGCAGTTCCCAAGATTGATTGGTACTCAGAAAAGCAAGTTCATTGATATTTTCTATTGCTTTTCTTGATGAAAGTGAGAATGAAAACATAGATGGCAACTCCTAACTACTCCAAGGGAAAAATCCAATTATTTGTATGTTGCCAATTCAAAATAAATTTTGGATTATCTTCTTAATGATGTGACTGAGATGTTTTAGAATCTTCCAGTGCCCAATATCCAGAAAATAAAGAATTTCAACAACTTATTTTTAACTCTTTAAAAATGCAAAGAAAAAAAAAAAGAAAAAGAAAAAAAGACAAGGGCTCCAAAATATTCTGTGGAAAAGATATGTCTTATAACATTTATTCTGAGCTTGTGAAATCACGTTCTATAAAACATAATTGAATACGATGAATTTTCTACTGCTGAAAACAAAATAGACAATGCATAATTTTATTATACCAAAAATTGTTCTGAGAATAAATTTCAGCAGTATGAAAGCTGTGAATTCCATATGTTAGTATTGACACAATGAACTGTTGCAGGATCTTACAGCTTTACAGTTCCATGCCTCTCACACACTAGCATTTGATCCCAGCCTCTGTTTCATGGCTTCTTTTTCAGAAGAAGGTTAAAGATTTCTTCTCTGGTTATTCTTGACTTTCTGATTCTTCTCATACACATTTTCTTTCACATAAATCTGTAAGAAGGTTCATGGATTTGACAGACTTGGAAGGGACCTCTAGACATCATCTAGTCCAACTCCCCTGCTAAGCAGGATTGCCTAGAGCACATCACTCAGGACCGTGTCAAGGCAGGTCTTGAAAATCTCCAGAGAAAGGGACTCCATGACCTCTCTCGGCAGCCTGTTGCAGTGCTCTCTCACCCTCACCGTAAAGAAGTTCTTCCTCATATTTGAGTGGAACTTCCTATGTTCCAGCTTATTCCCTTTGCCCCTTGTCCTATTGCTGGAAACCGCTGAAAAGAGTCCGGCTCCATCATCCTTCAACCCACCCTTTAGGAACTTGTACACATAGATAAGGTCTCCCCTCAGTCTTCTCTTCTCCAGGCTAAAGAGCCCCAGCTCTTTGAGCCTTTCCTCGTAAGGGAGATGCTCTAATCCCTTAATCATTTTAGTTGCCCTATGTTGGACTCTCTCCAGTATTTACCTGTCTCTCTTGAACCGGGGAGCCCAGAACTGGAGGCAGTATTCCAGTTGTGGCCTCCCCAGTGCAGAGTAGAGGGGGAGAATGACTTCCCTCGACCTGCTGGCCACACTTCTCCCTGTGCAGGCCAGGACTCCATTGGCCCTCTTGGCGACAACGGCACATTGGAGGTATTGCCTCAAGAGGGTAACAACAGCTTGGTCTGGACCTAGGGAATCCTGTTGCTTTAGATTTATCCTCTGGGTTTAACAATAATATCATGTATACCGAACCTTCTTAATATATGTCCTGTATATTTAACATACTATGCACTGTTGAAGGAAAAAACCCAACAGCAGCATATAGGGTTTTTTTCCCACAAATAAATGATATCCCTCCAGTCAAACAAACATGCAGGGAAAACGAAAAATGTGTACAAAAGAAAGCGGCGTGATTTTTAACCTGATATAGGAAAACATAATTAAGAAAGAGAATTTTTATTAGGGCAATTTCACTTTATTTTTTCCATACAGCAAGGTCAACTATAGCAGTAATAATAAAATAAGCATAAAAACAAATTGCAGCCCAGGACAGAGTACATAATTTGGAGCAACTACAAGCAAAAAGTAAGTCTGTGATTACATAATAGTAAAACCAAGCACATCTGTCCTTTCAGCAGATGAAAGTTGCGGGGTTGCAAATAAGTGCAACTTCATTAATTATTCAGTGTGAGTACTGGAGAGATCAGATAAAGTAATGGTCTAATCACTTTTTCTTTCCAGCTTTGGCATATATAATGACAAGATTCCTTGAACGCTTTCCATTAAAATGGTAAAATTTCCCAGGGTTTTTTTTAATTTTCACCTGCTAAAAGAACAGGACCACTACAGCAATAAAAAATAATCACATAACAACTACAGCTACGGTGTGCTGTTTGGTTTGCCTGTTCATGATTTAACTCTTTTGTGAAAGTCAGTATTTGTTTTGAAGAATCTTTTTTGTGAACAATAAACCACTGAAATTGTCAGAAACTGGTTTGAATAGCATATATCTTTAATATATTTTTTGATACTTTAAACATGCAGTAGTTTTTGAATAATGTACGGAATATTTGATCCATGATTTCACCTTGATGGTCTGAAGTACCTGCTTTTTTTTTTCTTTTTTTTTTTTTTTTTTCTTTTTTCTTAATGATTTTCAGGCAGATTTGAACCAGTGGAGCTTTTGTCAGTCATGAGATCTTGGAAGGATGGCATATCTTTCCAGCTGAAAAAATCCTGGCAAACTACAAGCTGTCCACATAAAGCAAAGCAACTTTTTTGAAGGGGTATGGAGTGCTAACTCTGTGCCACTTTTGCAAGCAATTTTGTTCAGCCTGTCATTTTATTAGCCTTAACAAAACTCCTTGTAATTATAGACATTTTTATTCAAAATAAGATCTTACTATTATACAGTTTTCTCTCTTTTTTGACTATATACAGAAGTGCAAAAAGTCAACCTTCTCTCTATACGTTCCCACATGCTAAACTGCAGCATAATCAACCCTCAAGAGTTTGCACACACACACTATAATTCTTGTTACGTAAACTTTGAGTATTTGGATTATCAACAAAAAGTCCCTTGATCTATTGATTATGCAGCTTATTTATAACAAGGCCTGATATTCAGGGATTTCAAAAAATATTTAAACAATATTTTAACATTTGAAATGGATACAGTAGAAAATAAATTTTATTCTAATATCTAGGAACTAGATTTTCTCATAATAACTAATTACAAACAAAATAAATCATCAAAATATTACTCAATTGTCTGCCAGGATTGTTGCGATAGCAACAACTTAACTTCTTACTTAGCAATGATTATATAATTATAAGATATCCATATAAAAGATCTTTGTTCTTTTAATGAAAACTAGACAAGAACTAACAATGACTGACATTCTTACATTGTAATATTAAATCAGTAAAATATAAATCATTTAGTTAACAATAATACGAATATTCATATGACACTACATGTAAATTCAAAACTGAGTATGTTATGAAGAAAACTACTTTTTTTTTGTATTTTGAAAAAGTCATCAGTAAACTCTAATAAAACAAAATTCTATAAACTGAAATGGTATTCAACTGGTAATAGAAAATGAAAACAATCTAATAAATGTAAGAAATAAAAACTACACTTTTAACAAGAAAAAAATAAGTAATATTCTATAATGTTAAGTAACTACAATAACATGTGAAGTCACCTATACTTTCTTAACACGATTGAAATTACATTGGTATGGGTTTTAACCCGTAATGTAATAATCTAAGGCTTTAATAGATGTACAGTACAATCAGTAAAATCAACACATCATTCTTATACTATAAAGCATCTCTCTCAAGCATAAAAACTCGCAGTAAACTTGGAAGTATGGAGAGTTCTACAACCGAACTCCCGCTTCTTCCACTCCACGCTACGCTACCAGTGACCTGGCCCCCACTTCAGCACTTTGCTGAACAGAGCAAAAATATCCTTTACTAGCTGCAACATCCAAACCACAAAAAGGAATTCCTTTGGATGAATCCATTCTTAAAACTTGAATGCACATCTATTTTTTTGTTTTTATTTTGTAAAGGCTTTCTAAGGCTATAAGCAGTTAATCTGAACAAAAAAAAAATCACATATAAAACTCACCCAAGTATTTAACCCACCCAATTTCTATGCTAATTAACATCTCCATTTTTTCATATTTTGGTTTGTCATGCATCTGATGATGTCAGTGCTTCTTTTGTCTTTGTTTAGAGTCACCATGTAAAGCGTGACTTTGATGAAGTAAAAGCGAAACCCATCTCTGCAAAACATTTATAGTCCTTTTGACTTTCGACAGAGGCTATAAATAGAAGCAAAAGAAGTTCCTCAAACATTTGTTACTGTGTCTCAGAAATGGCTTTTCCCTTTCGTATATCATGTTATACAGTAAAATATGCATAAATATTACACTACAACGCCTTAAAATAGGTTATATATATGTCCAGTATGGGTTAATTTGTACGGCTAGAGTATCGTTCTTGTGCTGTCTACTGTTACTGTAAGGAATAGTTGGCCATTTCTGAGACAGCTTTGGTTTGAAACAGAATGGTGCCCTTCGACTGATTAGTACTAATAAAGTAAGTGAAAACGTGGTTCTGAAAATAACACTGCAGAAATAATACTCTAATCAGATGTACAGTCTATGGCACTTCATGAGAATCCTTAACAACATGGTATTTAAAGCCATTGATGTGCTTTAAAATATACACAGTTGTGGTTTTGCTTGGCACATTCATCTCTGTCAGATACCTCTCTTACCACTTCTTACAATCTATTACATTAAAAATATTACTCTTAAACAAAAATTACTGTGCATGCACGCTCTCATCTATAATGGCAATTTTAAATACAAGGTGCACCTTTGTTATTTGTAAACCTTGAAAGAAATAAACTTACTTTAAAAAATTATATCTTGGTCTACAGACGTACCAATACATAATAGATTTATGGTTACATCATCGTCTGTCTTTTCAAGGTGACATACATGATTATGTAGGAAATAGACTACATATGCATATTCAAATCCATATGCATACTTCTGTGCTAGAAAAGATAGACAATGTTGTAGTTTTTAGACAATAAGATCACCTCAGCACAAATATCAATTAAATATACAAAGTATATAGGCAACAGTGTGCAGTGGATTTCCAAGTTCTTGTTTCATCTCGCTAACATGCAATGTGTGGATGTCTTACTGCTGAGGGAGTTTCCGAGTGTTGCTTGACGGTATGTACATTATGGCTAATGAGCTTGTCCTCTTCTCAACCCAAACACACTGTCCTTTTCTCTTTAGTTATGATCTAGAAAGGAAAAAACAAGATAAAGTATTTTCAACACAGTCACAACTTCTTGTTTGCACCACATCAGCCCAAACTTTGCATTTCAAATCTGCCATTGAATATTGGGGAAGCCTTGGACCCAAACCCCTGTGGGATTTCCCCTCGGGAACATTCTTGCAGCAGAGGTTCCCTTTACACGTGAATTCTGCAGAGATAAAAAGACACGATGTACTGGCCTGCTGCTGTTCCCAAGCCTCCAGCCCTGGGATCAGAATCTGGGGGACAGTTTCCAGAGCCCAGACCCTGTGAGGCAGTTCCCCCAAAGTGCTGTGTGAGCACTGCCCAGTATCCCTGTGCCCCTCTCCCTTCCCAGGCTGTGATGCCCACTAACACCTGGGAACCCAACCAATATCTGAGAGGCACCTGAACATCCTTAGAAATCTGGACCCTATATTCCTAAGGTAATTTTTCTTACTTAACTGCCCACCTAATGTGGCTATCTCTCTGGTCTCTACTGTCCATCACACCCCTAGAAAGTGATTCCTCCTCCACCTCAGTCCCTACAATGGGGACACCCCAGCTGGCTACAGAAGGACGCCTGGTGGCAGGCTTAGGCTGCAGACTAGAGGCATCCCACCTGAATCACTCAAGCAGTTTAACACTATTTGTGCTCAGCTGAAAGGAATAACTATTACTATAAACCCACTGTGGCAAATCCATTAATCCTCACCCTAAGTAATAATTCCATTATGGTATTTTCATTCAATAAAACACACAGCAGAAATTAAGCACAAGGGAGAGAACGGGAATACAAATGACAAGCTGCCCGAGGGGAGGTGATGTGCTGCGGGTGGTCTTAATGACAACAGGCAGCTTAATAACAGACTGGAAACTGCAGTTTACTCATAGGAAGATTCAGGAAAAAAAAATAATCTCTCAAGCTTAGGCACACAAACCTAGATTTCAAACTACGCAGGGTGAAAGGTTACGGTATGAAAATCTGACAGACGCTGCCTGCAGTCACTGTTCACGCCAACACGGTGCAGGTATGAGCTGTGCCTGCACTGCGGGACCTCTCCGTGCCACATCACCCACGCCAGGAAAAAAACATACATAACACATCGTGGCCTGACAACCTGCGCTCAGGAGAAATCAGGCTTCAGCTACGCAGATGACTAAACCTGTATTTTCAGAGATGCTGGCTTTCCAAATTTGGAGATTTAAAATTAGTTCTTTCTAAAGACAGAATGTAACCACCTCCTCCTAGACCTGGCCCTCAGCTCACATTAGTGCTGGAGCTATCATCCTTTATAAACAAAAAATAAAACTCTAATTTTAGACGCTCTGATTTTGCTGTATGGATATATATACAAACTAACACCGACACTGGTCCAACACACTGGTTAACATGGTCACAGCTAACTATGGTATCTCCACTCAGAGAATAACGGCACGTCAGTGGAGTTCAGAGCCTCTTCCCCCATATCTTATTAGTTTTCTTAGAAAGAAAATAAAAACATTCAATCCCTGAAAAAGACAAATTATGCACACATAACAGTAAGAAAACTGCAAGCAACAACACGCTGGGAACTTACTGTTTGATGACAAAATGTCTACATCTGTGTAACATACTTGTGGCTAGTCAGATGTTCGGCAGATATTATGGGTATCTATAGGTAAAAAATTTAAACAATGAATAACAAGTGCAATGAGCCAACCCAGAGACACAGCATTTTGCTATAGAACATAAGTTTGGAAAAGTGAGGATCAGCTGTGAGTTGGTGGATTTTATATTGTAACTATAAGTTAAAGTCAACTGAAGTGCTACAATAGCAACTTAAACTGGAAAACATTGTGTTAAGTACTACTTGACAAATATAAATAAGTATTATTGGTTGTTTAGGAAACAAGAGAAGTTAAAATCTACAAAAGTCATGCAGTGCAGTAATTGAAAATAGCCCTTTTTGTTGGCCTACACAACATTCTGTGCTTTCAGTGTATCATTTATAACGATAAATTCTACAGTGGCCTTGCTTCAGTCTGATTTTGTGAAGTGTTCACTGCTTTCACTGTCTTGGTTTTTGAACGCCAAACCTAAGATGCCCTGAGCTTGATTTTCACGGCTGGTGAAAATCCGCTGTTGAGAAGGTTGCCTGCTCTTCCCACAGCTGCTGTGGGCATCATGGTGGATCAGCTGAAAAGCTAAGACTCCCCAAAAGCAGTGAAACAATTCTCAAAATACTCGTCTGCATAAACAGAATTCAGTACGTGGCTCTCTTGAAGTGCCCCATCAACTCAGTTTCGCACTTAAAAAAAAAGAAGTATTAAAATCAGAGCAGATTACCAGCAGTAGGAATAAGAAACTTCTATTCTGCACCCCCAGTGCACGGGCTGAAGCTCCAGGGAGCGAGCCTAAGCAGCACCAAGGCATGCAGGCGCTGGAGGAACTGGGAGAACCTTCCATTACAAACGGGACCAGCAGTCCAGCTGCAGGGAGCAAACGCACCCACACACAGGGAAACATGCTGGGGCATACAACACAAAATTGATTTGTATCATCACAAATGGCTGTTGCACCTGAAAATACTTTTTTCTTGATGGATACTAAAGCTGACCTGTCAATCCACACAAGAAAGGCAACAGGGACTCTTGACTAAATTGCTTATAGGTCTTGCTGTCGGTTTTTCCACCCCTTGTGCCCTCTCCTCCCCTAACAACTCCACACAACTCCACAACATCGCCAACTTGTACAGAAATGTGCTTCAAGCAGAATGAAGCTTCTCATACCATTTTTTCCTACTGCTGCAGGACAGGCTGTTGCACCCAACTGTGTAGAAGCATCAGGGATAGTGCTGTCGGAACATACCAAGGACCTTCAACACCAGTCAATGAAGATGAAGGGCCAGATCTTAAGACTTTTGGCATGCATGCACATTGCATCGTGTGGCATTAAATAATTTCAGCATTGCTCACATAGTATATACATATATTAGTTATATATGTATATATTGAGGTTTGGCTGCATTACTTTACTAAGTGTGTTATGAGGCTCCAGGGAGGATACGCATGAAATGATCAGATTCTACAACAGAAAGTTTCCCTGTAATCTATTTGGGAAAGTGCATGGTTATTTAGACAGAGGTGATTTTAAAAAATAATGATGTTTTTTCTGTGGCTTGACTTGTTCTCACAGGTCTCTGGACTTACAGAGGACAGAGACATTTAAATTAATGAAATGGTGCAATAAATTACAATACTAAGATACTCTGGGCACACAGCTGGTTGCTTGCTTAGGTGACACGTATGCAGAGGTAGTCCTAGCTATAAACTAGCTTTCCAAAACACAAAGTAATTCTTATGCTAGTTTAAATCTGTGAGTGACATGGTCATTCGCCAAACATTTCTCAAGAGCAGAAAGCGTGACTTCCCAAGTAGACTAACCTATTTTTTGGAATCATAAAATATCCAGGTCCCTTTTGAGACCGGGGATGTGCATGTCTCTATATCACTGCAAGAGTGCAATTTTTGGAATAGTATTTTCCAGAGATCCGTAAGCAGACAGGTTAACAAAGAACGTACAGCTGGGCGCGGTACAAAATGGTAGTGCTCAACAGGCAAAGGTGGGAAGGCTTGAAGCCGAAGACTCTGGACTCGCTTCTGCGAGTGCCTGCGGGACTCGGTGCTCCGGCAGCAGCCGGAGTTTTGCTGCTTAATATCCAACTGCAGCGGCAAATCTGACAGCTTTATGGTGGGATTTTGAAACTGCTTACAGAGCTAGCTCTAAGGACTTAGGGAGCTGAGTACACTGGGGGAGCCTGCCTTAAAAAACTAACATTTACCCTCAGGATTAACATCACGTACAGAACCACACCTGCAAAATGCTACAGAAACCATTTAATTTCCTTTTCTAAAAGTCACATGTGTGATTCCCACTGAGTTGAGACTATTATCTGCATCTTAGGCCAGAACTGATGGTTTCATGACATAACTCAATTCTAACTTCCTAGAATATCTCAAAAAATCATTTCTTTTCATAAGAGGAAGAAGGGGTCTTTTAAAATTTTTTTACTGTTGCACTTCCAGCCAGATGTACTACAGAAATCTGCATTTTTGACAGCCCAGCTAGATAAAAAGAACAGGCCACATTCTGTTCTCAGGTGCAGCTCCAGCTGGTCCGTGTGGGGACTGCAGCTCGCCCGGCTGCTGGTGCTTGCCTTCACAGCATCGCGTCTGGCTTTTCCGGGAGGACTTCTAATCACTTACTTAGCAAATCATTATTCATTCTTTTCCCTGAAATACATCCAAACATGGCAATAATCGGGGTAGCTATTTAGAAATAAAACCAGATTCTAATGGACATTTCCTAACTTGGCCACTGCAACAAGAAATTGGCCCTTTCCTAGCAGAAATCACAAGCTGAAACAAAGGTGTAAAAGAAGCTTCTGCGTGGCCCACGCTCAAATGTTTTTGTTTTGCTCTTGGAAGAGGAGAGTCAGAACATGTTCAGACTGTTAAAATTCTGATCCTGCAACCCCTCTGCACAAAGGTTTTACTGGCTTTCACTAGAGTTCTGCACTAAAAGGAACTGTCGGCTTCACAGAAATAAATAATGGGTTCTGAGTATTATCCCTTTCTCTTTACATCTCTAGAGCAGAACTGAGCAGCACAGCCCATAAATGTTAAGACTGAGTCAGAAACTCCATTATCAATTATTTTTAGCATCAGAAATGGAACTGCAGCACCTTTTGAGCATGGATAAAGGCTTATTAAGCTGTGCTGCAGGTCTTAGAGAGAATGTGTAGGCCAACAAGAGGTAAAATCAAAACCCCCATGCTCATTAAAAGCACCAATTTCAAGTTGTCTGTAAGGAACAAAGCTGTAAATTAGCAAACCTGGTTGGCTGTGGCTGTTGCAGCGAAGGGAACACTTGTGGCAGATGTTGTTGCTGCAGACACAGTGGCTGGCGTAGCACCGTGCACCATGGGAACTTTCGGAAGGAAAATCATATAAGCAAACATACAGAAGAGTGTAGCAGTATGGGAACCAGAGCGACATGTGGTAGGATAATTGAGCATGGTATTTATCACAGCAAAAAGCCCGAGACATCATTGCCAGCGCGTGACATGCAATCACAGTGCAAAGCAGGACAACATTCCAGGGAGAAAGAGGGGAGGGAAATGAAAGAGAAAAAAAGGGGAAAATGCTTGTTACCATCAAATCAAGATAATCGACACAAACAAGCTTAACCATTTCAATACAAAAATCAACAGAAGAATTTTTAAATGCTCTTATATTTACAAATTTTTGTCTTTTAAAAATTCAACCCAAATATTTACTGCAAACAAAAATTAATCTTGTCGAAGGACAGTATACGTCTATGTGTCTATAGTAAGATACAGTCTTTATTTAACACAAGATAGTTTCTAAACACTGGAACTCATAGTCCAATCAAAATCCACCAAGGAACAATGTGCAATTCAAACAACTGCTGTACAAAATTAACAACGTCTATGTGTCCGTGTCAATTAAATTAAACAATTGCATTTAATTGACAGGTGTTAGTGCAGGAGGCTAAGGGAGATGGATTGGCACGAGAGCTCTAAGTTAAAATCTAGCAGTGGATTTTGAGGGTCCGTGAGCTGCACCACAGGTTTAAGATAATCAAGAAACAAAGCTGGCACCTACCAACACTTGTAGCGGGTGTCATGCACAATATTGAGCCTGCCCATCATGCATTGCAACAGGAAGGTGGATTTGGAAAGGGAAAAGAATTAAAACAACCCATCACACGTGTAATTAGAAATTTCATTTGAACAAAGAAGAAAAATTGTTATTATGGGAACAGTGGCATGTAACTGTCAGCACAATCAAACCATACAATAGCACAGTGATCCATTAGAACTAGTCTTCAGTGAAGGGGAAAGAGCTGACCGAACTGTGTGCTGGTATAGCGCGTTTGCCTTAGTAGCACTGTGGACTATTAGCACGGCTTGGAAAAGTTTATTTAGTGTTATTTTAAAACTCTTTTAGATCTTTTTGCTTTTTGACATAAGTTTTGTAATGGTCCTTACCCTGGTTTCCTCAGATTATACTTTAAATACTTTAAAGTTGCACCTGCCTATAGGTACCCAAGGTCCTTCCCTTCTGGGACACGGGGACACTGGACCGGACTGAGTGTGGGACCAACACTGCTGAGCCCTTTCCCTGCAGGAGCTGGTTGTCTCCAGGGCAGAGCATGGAGAGGGGCAAGCGAGGTTCTACCCTCCTGCTGGAGCAGCCTCTTCAGCTGGGGACCTTCCCCGATGGGCTGGAGCGAGCCATGACTTTATCTGCACTGCTTTGTTAGCCACAATCTTTCTGCTCCGATGTTTAGGTAATATATAGGCAAAACCCAGGTGAATTTGGCCTGTGGTACTTTTGGCGTATCTGTATGACCCCTTCATACATGTAGGAAGTGATCCTGGCTCTCCTCTGGTCTGTTTGCTTAACACACAGATCAGAGGAGCGACTCAAGAGCTGAAGGCTGCTACACAGCTCATGGCAGCACCTAAGAATACTTGTTCAGCACTTTTTTCTACATTACAGGATGCATTTTAAGCTGCCGGTGTCTGGGCTCACAACCTGCAAGTCTCTTCAGGCTACACAAAAATAATTAAAGCGACAGCACCTGGTGAATCCTGCCCGGCAACTAAAGAGCCAACAGCAGTGCGGTGACTTAAGGAACATTATGGTATCATCTTTAAACTATCACTAAATTGGTAATTCTGTTTACTTTACATAGCAAAATGCCTTCCACCAGAATGAAGCCAGAATCTTCTATTTTTGCTCCCCGTATAAAAAAGATAATGGATATTTCATAATATCCATTTTTAATAAGCGATTTACTTTTTTATTTAACGAATAACATTTATAAACACCTCTAATTATGCCTGACACAGCAGAGACTGAAATAAACTCTGAAATCCTGGAACAGAGATTGCAGTGGAAATGGAAACCTATTCTAGAAGGCTGCCAGTGGGAGCCACGGCAATGCTGCTTCCTTGACATTATGTGACCGTAACGGGGGGACAGGAAATTGTTTTAGCTGGTGCCAGACATTGTAGTGGCTCACACAATCTCAAGAGCATTTAACTAAGCAAGGGAGAAAGTCAGTCAGTATAATTACTGCTGGGGACAAGGTTATTCACTGTCATCACTGTATCTGCAAGGCTACAAAGAAAAGGGCATAATCATGTTTCCTAATTACTCTTCTATTTCTGGGTCATGACTGAAAATATCCACAAAGAAAGGTTAGCTAAAAGAAGGTAGCTTTTCTGACTTCCCCATGCACAAATCATGGTTGAAGTCAACAGGACCACTTTCAAGATTAAAAAATGGAACAAAATTCGGCTATAAAGTACAAATAGTAAGTAAAAACTGCTTTCTCGGTCCCTCTTATGACATCTCTATGGTGTTAATGAGGTTACACAGAAGAACCTTTGAGTTCTGCCTCTGCAGAAGTGCCCTATTTATAAGGTTGTACATACTTCATTAGATTTGGAATATTACGTCATTCCATGCATAATTAGGTCTACATGCTAAAGATGAGTTAGATTTCCATAATGACTCTGAAATATCACTGTAAAGCTTTTCAGCTCAAAATTTTAGTCTGAGTTACCATCATTAACTTTATAACCAGCGCACACAGTTTTGAAAGGGAATTGAAGCAAATGAACATAAGGCAGAAATGAAAATACTAGCTAGGGTGCAATAACTTGCAAATATGGAGACATAATGCTGTATGACCCTCTTACCAGTAATAAAAATCAGTTTTGCTGTGACCTTAATACTCCTTTTGACTTCAGAAGCTTTGACTGACTAATGAGAATGCATGAATAATAAATGTGCAGTTTCAAATGTTCCCTAGCTTTTCAGCACAAGGCAGAATTTTAATTCAAGGATGTGCTCAGTTAACTGATCGTAACTTCCCAACCAGATTATTTCTGCAGCGGAATAAAGCTATTTTTATAAACATTCTAGGTTTACTGGTGTTCTAATAACTTTTTTCTTTTCTCTCCTTCAAGTTATTCCCCTCAGTCTATTTAGTCTGACCGATCTACTAAATCCTAATTAAAAATATTGCCATAGACAGCATAAGTGCTCCTGTTGAGGTGAACAGTTGTGCCTGATCTTTCGCTCTCTACCATTCTGGAGGAAAGCAGGGTTTTTACACAGACCCAGAAGCCCCATGGAGGAAGGTGATTACACAGACGCTGCTTTAGGCAAGCATCTGTGCACTGACTGAGTCCCAACTATGAGTAAGTTCTCTGGAGCTGAAGCTGCAGTAGCTAAATAAATATGCAATGCGTTAACTTAACAGCAGAGGTGGCTGAAGCCTTGCTGTGGCTGGTGAGGTGGTTCTGCTGCCCTGCTGCAGTTTTGCCCCTTGCAGGTCCATCAGGGCAATAGCTCCTGAGAGTATCCTGTAAACCTGACCCCTTTCTTCTGGAGGATTACACTTCTCAAAGACTGTTCTGGTCACCCGGTTGACACGCCAAGGCTGGGAACAGCTATATACACACAACTGAGGAGACGGTAAGCTGAGGCACAGGATGGTAACAAGCACCAGGGCAGGAATTTCATCTAATTGCACATAGGAGCTCTCTATCTGTACGGACAAACACAGCTCCAGCCAGCTCACAGTTACTGCAGGACAAAGAGCACGTGCAGAAGTGGTGAACACCAAGTAACCGGTGCTCTGCAAGTTCACAGCCCCACAGTGAAACGTTTGCCCGCCTGCCTGCCAGGGCGCCAAGAGTCAGCAGCCAGGACCGAAGTACCAGAACAAGCTGTGAACATCTACTAAGTTGTGCAGAGCCTCCTCGTTCGGGAGACTAACCCCACTTATTTCAACTGCCCAGCACCACAAGTGTTCCCAGCTCTTTCTTGCAACGCCTCTTGGACTCCCCTCTCAGTCTGGGGATAGCTTCCAGCGGCCAAGGTTTCTGGGAGACCTCAACAGGGAGCTGTGCAAAGATCTGTGCTTTATTTGAGAGTGCTGAGTATCTAAAAGCATGTAACCATTTAAAGCGTGCTGGAGTGCCAGTGTCCATCCACTGGCACCGACAATCCCTTTATTTGCTTTCACGTGCCCTTGCATACAGGCAGCCAGGATTATGCCTTACAATTTAGAGGGGTGTCTGGGTTTGTCCAGAACATGCGTGGAAAGCTCTCAAGGGTGAAACATGAAGAGTGAAGCACCCTATAGAGAGGAGGGCCCTGCCAAGACTCTCCACAGGGACACACACTGACAACGTGTAGGTACGTGTGTCCTGCCCCCCAGACCTGCTGCATTTTCATACATTGCAGCTGAAGCAACTAAGAACACGTATGAGTAATTACACTTCGGGTGTCTGAACCTGAAAAATTTCACTTTAATTCAGACCCACTGAATTAACCTGCCTCTGTTCCACGGCAGTGGAGCTGAGGGCACCCACCCTCTGTGCTCTTCCATTGGTTTTAGGGATTGTCAGAGAAGCTCTGTTTCCAGATGACTATGCACAAACAGGACTGGTACTAGTCAAATTTAAGTGGGGAAAACTAAAAAGGGCAAGGTGGCAAATACAATTTTCAAACTTTCAGGAAAGTACTGGATTACTGAAGAGCTCAAACTGCTGCTATCTGAAAAATATAAAAAGAGAATTTATAGTAGGTCATGCTAAAAAATCCTTTGCTTTTCTTGTTTAGCACATACTAAGCTTTGGTGGTCAAGAAAGGTCAAATGAAGCATCAGGAACCACTGCACAAACTGCTGTAGGTTTCACAGTTTTGCTAAAGGAAGAGCTGAGGCAGGTTGTATGTAAGTGCTGACGTGAAAGGTCCCAGTCAGTGATGTAGTGCAAATGAGGTCTGAGGCTGAGGAATGGTAACCCCAGCTTCTAAATTGAAAGGGTGTGATTCAAAGCAGCTTGAGTTCTTCCAGAAATCACCCAGCCCCTTGCTGATTTCATGGGAGCTGGAAAATTGTGTGTTTACTAACGAAATCAGTTATGCTTTGACAAAACAAATCTGTGAAATTGTTTAAGATATACAGAAGGACTGTGACTGCATAAGTACTTTTATATGAATTTTAGTATGTGGGCTACAGACCCTGACCTAAAGCTTACTCAATCAGAGTCTTTCTATTGACTCCAACAAGCTTTGCAACCAGCTTTTACTGATATACTTTAGTGGTTGCAATGCATTTTTGGAACCTAAATAAGTTATTACAATGTACTAAATCAAGCAACTGATTTTTGTGCCATTTAAATTATACTTGTTGGTTGTACGCCAAGAAAGGCTGGTTGTATGATCAAGAAAGAACGGTAAAAGGCATTATACCGAATTCCTGGGAACACACTTGCCAAAAATGTTTAGGATAAAATCCTTGAATTTTTTGATAAAGATTAAATAGCTGCATTTGCTTTTTTCCCCTGCCCTCAACTAGCTTGCATTACGAAGAGCTGTCCTCACAGACTTGTCCCAATTTTTAAAGTACAGATCTATCAGACGTCCTCTGCATACCCCATAGAACAATAGTGCTGTTTTAATGTGAGTTCGTATTAACACAACTCAGTTGTGTTAATACAGGCATAAATTCATATGCCATACTATATTTTTTCATGAAGTGTTATTTGTAGAACCAATCATATATTCCAACTTTAAGTCCCATCACTTGTCCTCTGAAGGGATCTCTGCTTATTGTAAATAGTACAATTCTTCAGTAGTTACCCTAGGAAAAGTGTAGATTTGATCACTTGGGTAAGAACAAGTGCACCTTGGTTCTGCTTAGTCCAAAATTAGCTCTAAGGCTTTAGTGCTAGAGGCCCGAACCTTGATTTCTTGTGTAGGTTCACGATTAGCCTGTCTGTGAGACTACCTGCCCGTGCCTTTTATGATCACTGCACCATAATTAAAATCGAAACCTTCAGATGTGTGACTCAGAACAACTGTTGCTAAGCACACGAAGGCAAAGGGGTCTTACAGCAAAAAGAAACAAATACAACAGCTTAAGAGATGTGTAACGAAGAGAAGTTAATCGAGGGAAAGAAGAACGAGAGGAGAGATTTCAAGTTCTGATTTGGCATGACAGAGCATGACACTGATTTTTATGTTAGACTGGAAAACACCCACCCAGCTTCCGAGAGAAGCAGAGAGAAGCCAGCCTTCCTGCAGTCAGCACCTCCTCTGCCCGCGGCTCCCCGGCACGGCAGCGTCTCAGCGGGGAGAGAGGCCGCCTGTGCCTGGCAGCAGCCGCCCGCACCAGCGGCCGCCGCGCAAATACCTCTATGCATTTGCCGCCAGGAACACGTGGTTATCTCCTCGGGTATTTTTTTTCCAGAATTCCCCCTTTCCCCTCCCCAGAAAAAGGCAAACGAGAAGCACTTACCTGGTGGGAGAAAGGCTGTATGCTGCTGTAACTGCATGTTGGCAAGAGCTTGCTGGTATTGGAAAATACCAGTGTTAAAGACTGCAGTGGCACCATTGGTTTTTTCAAGCGCAGGCCTCTTTGGTAATGGGGGAAGTACAGCTTGAGGAATTCCCTGAATGGTGGATGGGTATAAAAATAAATCCAGTAAAAAAAAGAAAAAAAAAAAAAAAAGGTGTGGGAGGGTGGGGTGTGGAGGAGGACGGGGAGGGAGGGAGAAGACAAGGAAAGAGAGAAAGGAAAAAAGAAAAATCAGTAGAAGGCAAAAAAACCAGGCAGCACCATGTTTATCCATGAGCAAGCAAGCAGCATAGCAGACTTAACTACCAAATAAAAGGCGAGGTAAAAGCTTTACGAGGGAGCACTACTTTAGCCTACCATTACAGCGGCACAGGTAACGTGTCGGAGCTGTGCGTTATAGGAACCGGCACAGGTATTACGCTACTGTAAAGCTTCAGGGCTTTGGTCAGGAGCGAGGTATTGGGGTAGGGGAAGCAGCACTGCTAGCTCCATGAGGATCAACACGTAGAAGCGATGTTAATAGTCACCGTCCGGAGCGGATGGCAGGGCCGCTGGCGCCAACCCACGCCCCGGCCCCAGCGCCTGCCCAGGCATGCAGAGCGCGCGCCGCATGCCGGCACC
>JAOXJK010000051.1:10048773-10062804 GCA_025774025.1 Xenus cinereus
ACACCCCACGGGGCTTCGCAGACGGGACAACGTGCCACCACTGCCCTGCGCCGGGGGCTGGCCCCCCCAGGTGGGGAAACCAGTCCCGGAGAGGTTCCAGATCTGGGTGCTGCAGCTATGGGGGTCGCCCTAGCGCCCTGCGAGAGCTGCCGACAGCCCGCGGGGGGGGCCGGGGCAGGTGGGCCAGGAACAGCGTTAACGCACTAAGATCCACTTCAAACTAAGTCTCTACAAACACGGACTTAGGGTAACTGAAATACGGGTTTATCTATCTGTGCAACTAGATAGATACACGTCTACCCACACACAAACATACAATAAACTATATATACATATATGCACACACACGTACACACACGCACACACGTATGCACACATATATGTACATATAGATACTCTGTACATCAGCAGGCAAAATTAGTGAAACACCTTAACGGTCTGAAACTACTTAAGAGCAGATCTGGCACCACATGCTGAGAAAGCTCATCGCACCACGTCGTGACTGGGATCCCCGAGCACACGCACCCCCCACCCCCCGGCAAGAACAGGTAACACCATCTCTTCTCAACATACTTCTATTCCAGGGGTGTTCTCCAGACTCACCATGGCAGCTGCAGTGGCTGCTGCCTGGGCAGCTGCAGCTTGGTTAACCTGGTACTGGGCAGCCTTGATCTTGGCTTGCAGGTGTGCAGGAGGGTGAAAATATTTGCACTTTTCCCGTGAGCATCTCCCTTTGATGTAATCCATGCAGACAGTGACCGTGTTGTCGTTGGTGTCGATCATGGCGCTGTCGGCGGGGTGAGCGAACCGGCAGTCGTTCTCCCCCCTGTTGCAGTTGCCACGCTGATACTCTCGACATACCTGTGACACCGGGAAAAGAAAAGTCGCTTAATTTGGGTGATGGGTGTCACGGGAACGGCTCGGAGCACAGTCAGGATTTCTGAACGTCTGTGAGAGCACCACAAGGACGGGTTCCCGGCCCAGGAGGAGCACAGCGATCGTGGGATGACGGGCTCAGCTACTTGGCAGCAGGGACCTGGCTTCTCAAAAGCCCCTTCTGATGTCAAAGAGCGTCAAAACCCACCAGGATCAAGAGCCAAGCACGCAGCAGGTTTTATTTTGGCTCCCACTTAGCCGCCCACAGAGCTTTTTCTGTTTTCTGAAGAAATGCGCAGTGGGTATCTCTCAGAGATCACCCCAAGCATCACAGTGCTCGGACGCGGTCGGGCTCCACTGGGATGAGCTGTGCCCGACTTAGCAACGCTCGATGCATTAATTAAGGTGACCGGCCAGCAGTGCTGGGAGGATGATGGCAGAGCCACCCCGGGCAGCCCCACCGAACAGGAGCTTCATGGCTGTGCCGTGGAGCGAGCAGCACCGGTGGGGCATGCAGTGCCGCATTGGCCCCCACAATCCAGGCGTCTGCCACGAGAGGGCAATCCAAAACCCGCAGTGGCGGCCGCCTCTCTCCCAGGCTGCCCAGGATCACCCTGTGGATCGGCAGAAGGTGGCCCGTGTTGGGAAAGAGCAGAGGCTGCAGCCAGAGCGGTCACCGGTCCCGCTGTCACACCACTGACAGCGTGACAGCAGCCAAACGAAGCTGAAGGAATTGGAAATTGCACAAAGAAACCTGCTTGGCTGGAGGGCATCCCCCTCCAGCGTCCCCGCTGCCCGGCCCCGAGCCGGCACAGACCCCCCCGGACCTCCAGCCACCGCCAGTGGGGCAGGCACTCACTCCATCGCCAGCAAGACAAGCATCGGCTCCCTCCTCACACACCTTGCAAACCCTATGTTTAAAAAAGTGACGTGTGTTCTTTTCATGGTCAGCTCTTCACAAACCGCAAAGAAAAATGCGTTTTGTCATTTTAGTTTTCCAAAGGCTATAGGAAACAGAAGGGACAAAAGCAAGCGAGTTTGTATAAAAATAAAACCACTTTAGTGGATGGAATTTCCTTTTAAAGGTGGGTGCCCATGAGCTTGGATCATCAGTATTTCCTCAAGGACCTTGGCTCTGATTCCTGCAACAGACCAAATTTGGTTGTTCTTTGGTTTCCATCCATGCTAGTTCTCTAACTGCCTTTTAACCCCTGTGCTGTTTCAAGTACCAGCTGCCCATCACCTAAGACCTATGAAATGACACATCCCCGAAGGACAAGAGCGAACCCACTCACAGGAAACATCCATTTTTCCAGGGGTCATTCCAGCATGACTCTATTTATAGTTTTTTTTCCACGTGGTGACAAAGACTCTGGATGTATATATGCAGAGGAGCCAAACAAGCCAGTTCAGGCACCTTCGTTGCTCTTGTTCCTCCCCATGGCCATCCTGCTCGCAGCTCGGTGCCTGCAGAACTGTTTCTGCAGCACACACGGAACAGACTGGGCGAATAACCACTTGCCTTCCAGGTAATTCTGTAGCCAGATCCCATCCTTGGTACGCTCCCCATGCAGCAGCATGGACCGCTTTGCCAGCCAGCACGACACAGGGAGTGACTGGGGAAGGAGGCAGTGCCAGTTTAAGCCACCAAAAAACAAGTCTCCTCCTGGTATCTGTAGTGTGCTAGCACCATCCCTGCTCACAGGAGACTCCTGGTCTCTCTGCCCCTCACTCTCAAGCGTACACCCAACAGAGCAGGCCACCACTTCTCCAAGAGAGCCGTGCTGGGCTGGTCAGCCCCACCGCCTGTGGTACGGCTTCCTCCCTTTCATCATCTAGGAATGCTTTCTGGGCCACAAACCAGTGTCTTCTACCCAAACACAGACCTCCCAAATAGACAAAAATGGATAATTTTCTTTGATTATTTGTTTGCAGTCTAGAAGTTAACTGAAGTCTTTTCCTCTGAAGATAAAGGGTGCAACTACTGTCAGTTGACTGTCTTTGCTCTATGTCTTGTATTGGCGATCCACAAAATTGAGGTCTCAAAACCACTCCACATGTAAGCAACAACTACTCCATTAATAACACAAAGATGATACATACAAATATATATAATGTATATATATATAAAGGTATCTATATATAGAGAGAGAAATAAAAAGCATCCGCAGAAAAGCTAATTTTATCACAGTTAAAAACACAAAGAAGAATGACCAGAAAACTGAAATAGGGAGATAAAGACAATCTTTGGCATGTCCAGAGCAAATTTTCACAGAGCTGTCACACAGTAGCTGAGATAAGGCAATGAATGGCTCTCTCACTGCTCCTTAACAGATCTCTGAACGATGGTTTACAGCAGTCAGATACAAACCATAATACTGCTACTCCTTTTAATCAGTGTGACCAGCAATGGCTTTTCAGCCACCGTGACGGTAGCCAAGAATGTTTCCAACTCTTGTTTATTTAAAAGCAAGCATTGAAAATGGTGTTATTTTTTGCCACAGGCATGCAGTAACATATCATTCATCTGCCTGAGTAAAGAGAGGCACGGAAGCACGGTATGTTGTCTGGTCTTTCAGATCTAGAGAGCTTTTATTTAGTTATTTATTAATAGCCCTGTAATTAGCATAATTTTCAAGCATTAAGAAAAAGAGTCACCTGTACGTCTCTAGCCTGTCTGCAAAAATGCTGAGTTAGTGCTGCAGTATTACTGATTTGTTGTAATTCACCTAATTTGTTCTAACTTTGGGCTCAGCTTGTTTTGGTCACCCTGCCGGGATTCAAACTGGGAGAGAATCTCACCCTGGTGGGGAGACAACTGCTGCATCACCTCAGCCATGGCAGAGGTCCTATGCTGCTCATCCAAAAGTAGGCAAAAAAACTGGAAAAAAAAAAGGTATATATGAAATAAGCAGGAAACAGCAGCTTAGTTGTGGTCATTCTTGATTCTTGAATACTTCTAATAGAAAATGATGGCATTCAACCGGAAACACATGCGTTTTAAATAAAACGATTAGGCAATTCCTTTCTCTCTCACTTCCCTGTCCTTCTCACTTCTCTTCTAGTTCACTGGAAGAGCCACACTTTTGTTTAAGCTATTTCTGGCAGGAGAGGAGTGTGAATAAAAGCCTCAACCCATGAAATTTCCACCCAGATTCCTTATGGGAGTGGCTACTGGACACCCAAACATCTGCATGCTATCTGTACAGGCGACACGGTCCAAATATGTATTAAATGAAGCTTACTGCTAGTAACAGTTGCTGACTTTATCTTATGAATATTCATATTAACTCAGGAGACCAGGCACGCTGCCTGGCAGATCTGTGTTGTCTGCCTGCTTTCCTTAAAATCCCAGGTAAATGCAATGAGAGCTTTTAGTTGTGAAAGTCTGATTCAGTCTCCCAGAACACGTGTGCTAACTTCATTAAGACCAGAGCACATCATTCTTGAAAATAAGTATTTAAAATTCTAAGCAGAACAAATCATATTCCAAGATTAGATGCTAACATCATAGCGGTTATTTTTCTCAAGGACAGTTCATTCCAAGGGAGAGGGAGCTAAGCCATATAAAGCTCTCTAATCATGTCATAACAAATGACAGTGCGGACAGCAATAAGCTCACTTAAAGAGCAGGTAGATGCATGTTGGCTTCTCTGAGAGGTAACAACCAGACCCCGTAAGATCTTTCAAATCAGTTCTGCATTTCTGTAATCTACAAAATACATTAAAATGTTTTGCTGTTCATAAAAATGATGTGCTTATTTGTATACTAAATTTGAATACTCCAGATTAAATGACCAATACACCAGACAGCACTGGCAAATTATTTTCTCATATTGCACTATTTAAACTGCATGTGCTGAAGGGAAAAAAGGAGGAGGAAAAGACACACCCCGTGCAGTCCCTCTGGGGCTCTCACCAACAAATGCCTTCCCTGGCCATGGGCAGAGCTGGTGCTCGGGAAATTCGGGTACGTCCTACTCCTGCTTACGAACAGAAAGCTTTTGAGCCCCCGTCGCCAGCATCACTAACCAGTGCCATGGCCCCTGCACGGGTGGAAGCACAATCAAACACCACAGCTAACCTCGACGCTGCAACCCAAAGGGCTCCCTGCCATCGGCATCCTCCTCTGGGTATTCATTTCTCAATCTAGAATGATTTATTTATGAATTTATCTAATTGCATTTTGGTTTTAAACCACCTCTGGTGGATACCTCATGGTATCCACCGTGAAATAGAGTCCCCAAAGGAAAAACATCCCTCGGCGATTCCAAAAAGCCATCTGTGCGCCAGCTCTCAGCTCGGTGCGGCTGCATCTCTTGTAACCTGACCGTGCTTTGGGGAACACTTTCCTTGGAGAAAACATCTCTAAAAAGGGAAATGATGCGATCCCACAGAAGGGGAACCTGTGGTGACGTGAGCTCTGAGAATAGTGACAGCGGCAGCGGGAAATGCTCGCTGCCAGATGACCCTCCACTCCGCCCAGCTCGCAGCCTTCTGAGCAGCAGCTTGTCAGTCAGAGATGAACTAAGAAAAAGGAATTAATTTTCCTTGTAAGGAGAATTAGTCCCTGTTAATGCAGATGCATGGGCAGAAAGAAAAGCACTACAATTACAACTTTGAATTTTAAAACAGAGATCCTTCTGGCTCCTCCCATCATGCTCCCTGAGCTCCTATCGAAGAGCAGACCAACCCATCCACCCCCCATGTCCCCAAGCCTTCGCACTCTCCCCATGCAGAGGAGAGGTTGCAGTACCAGGATCTCCAAGACCTGCCACTGCACTAAGGCTACAGAACGTCAGCACTGAGCACTGGCCACCGGGCTGGGGCTAACGGCAGAGCGGGAGGGCTGGGGCTGCAGGATCGGGCAGGCACAGCTCGGCTCTCACCACCGCCGACTGAAGCTGCCGTGGTGCTGGTGAGGGAGAGCACCACCGGCCGTGGGAGCGCTGTGGCCAACAGACAAACGGGGTGACAGCGGGTGGCCCTGCCTGCTCGGCCTCTCCCATTGCTACCTTTTAACCACCAGGCCTGACTGGGGCTGCCAAGCGCCCGCTCGCAGGCTGGGCTTGTGGCTGTGCTTGCCGGCTGCGTTCACAGGCTGTGCCCGCTGGCTGTGCTCACCGGTTACGCTTGCGGGCTCTAACTGCGGCTGTGCTCACCGGTTGTGCTTGCAGGCTGTGCTCACAGACTGTAATTGCGTCTGTGCTCTCAGGCTGTGCTCACAGACTGTGCTCTCAGGCTGTGCTCGCCGGCTGTGCTCACAGGCACACCTCAAGCACGCGGCAGCCACGGCACGGCACTGGCTCAGTGCCCGCGCTGCTGCAACACCGATAAGGTGCCGAAAACACTGTCAGGCCTTTCAGATAAGAAAGATTCAGGGCAAGGGAGAGTACCAGCTAGAGAGCACTAACACTTGTCAGGGTTGTAGCAGGGCTGATAAGGCAGGCGCGGGAGGCCGGTGGGGGAGCACTGGCACCATCTGTCCAGAGCAGGCAGAAGAGAGAGGCTGAAACCCATCTTCTACCCAGGCAGCTGGAGCTCTGCTCTTGCACCCGGCCCCGGTGCTCAGTACCCGTTCCCGCACAACCCGCACGTTGACACCTGGGCATAGACTAAAAGTTTCGAGGCGCTCTTGCTGCTGCTGCTGCAGTCATTCCTAAAAGGGCTCTATATTTCCCTTTCTTTCTGCAATGGAGGGTCTGAAGCAGAACCACACGCATTAACTTACTGTATGATCACTCAGTCACTCCCCATCCTTACTCATCACCAAGATAGGACATTATCAGCTAAAGTAAAACTTGCATTATTTTCTTTCGCAAGAAAAATATTTTATATCTGGGAGACATAATAAATGATACAACCTCTGAAAATAAGTTATACATAGTGGCTCCTACCTCCAGCCTGTCTGTCCTCATCAGCTTTTGGGCAGCGGCGGCAGCAGCAGCAGGAACCGGGACACCAGGGTTCCCCGTCACCAGCATCGGGGCAGTGGGCAGGATCTCCGCTGGGACCAGGCCTGGGGAGACAGGCCCCAGGTAGGGGTTGAAGGTGGCTGATGCGTTGGTGGCTAAGCTCGGTGCAACGGAAAACATCGGCTGCAATCAGAGAAAAGAAGAAGAAAGACACTTTAAATATATATATTTGCCATGCCATCGGCTTAATAATGTTTTGGCTGTCATCTGGAGCATAAAGGTGGCGAGTTTCTATTACTTATGGGAAAGAAGCATTTGTCATGTTTGTGGGACATGAAGAACACCCGTGCAAAGTTCTCACACGAGCGAGACAATGAGGACAAGCGTCTCCCGCCAGCCTCCGCTGGTTCTCCTGCTCAAGCTTCCCCTGCACGATTACAACACGTGGCAGGTCTTGGAGCAAACTCTATTTGATCCGCACTTGAGCAATGCCATCACAAGTGAGCGCTCCTCATGGCCGCAGGAGAAGTCTGAGGCTCTCAGAGGGACAGGTACAAAACGTGTACAAACATTTGCTCTTGGGGAAAAAGGCATCTGGGCATTCAGACCCAGATAAACACATTTCTGACCCTGATGACAGTCAGCACTGGTTCAGAAATTTCAGAGATATTATAGGAACAAGACCAGATGACCATAATCATTTATTTTCACAAAATTAAACAGGCTGTCCACACAGATATTCAGAAAGAAACATAATGCATCAAGGATATGTTTTATTTAGACTAAAACATTACACCAGAGAAAGAAAGAGAGAGTGTGCAAATACTGGGGTTTTTTTGTTTGTTTGCTTGTTTCAAAAAAAGAAAGAGTCAGATGCCCTTGTAGGCTATCACATGTTGTGAAGATAATTGGATGTAGAAGACCAAATAATGCTGTAAGACCAAATGCGGAGCTGTTACACTGCAGTAAAGATTAAATAACTCTTCTGCCCTGCTGAATCCAAAGGCACTATGCTACCAGTGTAATTGCCAAATAAAATTTAGTCTGGAGTGTTTATCTTTAGTATCTAAATAAAGTAGTTACTCAAGGCATTTAGATTTTTCTTCCAAACTATTTTTTAGAGGGAAAAACAACTACAGAGTTAATGCAACTCTTTTTCTCTCTTTCATATCTGTTTAAGCCAGACAGCACATAACACCACATGTTTTTGTATTCCTTAGGAAATGACTGAACTGCTTGGAAGCAAGAACAAGTCCATTTGAAAACACTGGACAAAAAAAACATTACTGAAGAAAAAAAGACTGAAAGTTGTGTAAATGGGAATAATTTCTTTAATGTCTCTGGTTCTTCATCTATGTGAATGAAAAACAAACAGGCAGATTTTACAGCAAATAAAATATTAGTCTTAACTACACTAATAATTAACTGTATTTTTCATTATTGTGTTATCAGCTATGTAATAATGAACACTGAGAATAAAACTATAAACCAGTCTGTTAGTGTGTAACTTAAGAGCTATCAATGTTTGATTTCAGCCCAATACACTCACTGTACAGTAAATAAAAGACTATCTATTTATTTTCTACTGAGATACTTTTATACTAATATAAATATCCTTTATAGCCTAAATAGCCTTTGGAACACTGCAAAATAATAGCATATTTTTTCAGAGCCACTTCATATTATTCTGATACTCAAGGTATTTTGCAATGTGCTGTACACATGTAAATTAGGAGACAAAAAAAAACATCCTCCAGTTGTATCAGGCCAGACTCAGAGCTATGCCGCTGGCAAAAAGAGATGGTGAAGTGGTGAAGCCTGGGCAGCACGCAACCCCTTCTCGGTACCAGAGGAGTCTGCCAGGGCATAAAGCCACCCAAACGCTCCCGCACCCCCGAAAAATTTCTGGCAATACAGTGGCCCTGGGGACAGATGTCAGAGACACAATCTCCCCAGGGACTGTATCCAGCCACCCCAGCACTGACCCAGGGCTGCGGGATGAGGAGGAGCGGGACCTTGCTGTGAAGGTCACCACCCCAGGCACGGCCCTGATGTCCATGAGCATCAGCCGAGGGTCAGCCTGGAACTGCAAACTGCTCAGAACTGGGACCTTGATGCCACACAGAGAGATGGGGGGGCTCCAAGTCAGTCTGAGCCACCGGACTCATCTCTCCTGTTCGCTGTTTTCCAGCAAGCTTTCACTCCCCCACCTCTAGAAGTAAGGCTAGTACTTCTCTATGACCATGACCAAACCATACAACTACTTACTGGCCTCGCAGTTTGGGCCCTACTATGCTCTGCATCATGCAAAACAGCTGGAGGAAAAAAAAAAAAAAAAGCAGCTCCTGTAGATCAGCAGAGAGAATAGAGGTGAAGGGAGGACACAGCCTTGGATGCAGCTCTGTGCTGCCAGATGCCCCATAACCCACATTGCCCCATCTACTGAATAATTCTGCTCTAAAAATGCCTGTGCACAACCAACATGAAACCTCACAGCAGGTCTGATCTCCATGGGTCTGCCTTTCAGAGGCACTGCTCGCTAACAAGGTCTATCGACAGGGAAGGAGACATGGGGGCACCTTTGGGAATCGGCCTCTGCAACGCAGCAGAGACACAGCTCCTCCTTGGACAGACAGACAGACGGGCTTTCTGCCAGTGCCTCCGCTCGCCGGCCCTGCAGGGAAGGAGCCGGACTTGTTTGACTCATCCTTAATGGTCATCTACTGAGCACTTGCCATGCCAAGAGAAGCACAAGAGGGTACCAGCTGCACAGAGAGAAACACCGACAACCTACAGCTCCTGGGGAAGTACAGACAGACCCGCAGGAAGGGCTGAGACCTGGCTGTGCTGCAGATCCGCACGGGTGCTGTGCAGCACATCGCCCCTCCAGCTCTGCAGAAACTCATCCCCACCGCTGCCAGCCCCACCGCTCAGGCCTGCACAGAGCACGCGGGCTTGGGGCTGCCCCTGTTGCCCCTCTAGGCAAGAGATGGCCCCAGGGTCTCCAGCCACCTTCGGGGTCCATCTCCGCTCGTCTGGTCTCACATTTGCACCTTTCTGCTTCTGTTTAACATTCTTCATACTCTTCCACACTGGAAGCAGCTCAGCATCACCCACTGGTGTGCTAGTAACAAGTGATGCTCCAGTACCAAAGCTATAGTCCAGCTGAGCCCAGCTGCCCCTAAACCGGTTTAGAAGCAAGGAGGGCAGAGCCACCCCAAGCAGACACAGCTCTTCCTCAGGGTCTCAGCACCTGAAGCCAGCAGGACACGCAATCTTCACTCACCGCCTGGAATCCCTTCCCCTCAAGTGCCAGGCAAAGACAGATAAAAGAGCGAACTAAAAAGGAAAGATGGGAAAAGTCTACAGCCACTACTTGCAACTAAGATAATTAAGGCATTTATCAAATAGAAATATGAGTGAAAGGATCCTGCTGCTTTGCTTACCAAATTAGAGTCTCTCATTAAGCTAGTTCACTTACTTTTATTAAAGCATAGGGTATTGATTTTTGTAAAACAAAACAAACTGACTGATGCGTCGTTAGATGGGATGATACAAATCCCTTGCTAAAACATCCTGAAATAACATCCCTTTCAATTGTGCTAAAAAATAAAGTAATTTTAAGGCCAAATTAGTAGGATGACATCCGTTTGGAAACACTACTGCTGGGACAGCCAATGGGCCTTGCTGTGAATCCTCGTATTGAATGAGACTGAATTCTGAAACTCCCCAGTCTGGAACGTTTGAACTCAAGCGACATACACAAAAATTACCCAGGCACAGGTAGAAGGTTTGTGCTGCACTTTGAAATACACTGACTTAAATTTTGCTTGCTAGGGACAGTAGGAGTGTAGCAAAAAGGAGAATTTAAATTTGATTTGAATGTTATCCTCACTCTAGCTTCTCTTTATATTAAAAAGGAAAGATAATTCAAAGGACTACATTAGTATTTTTTTTCATGTTTACCCAACTGTTGGTGTGTGACTACACACTGCTTTCTATAACCCTGAGAGAGCCCTATTTGGTTACAGTTCATGAAACAAACAAACAGGTTACCAGAGAAGAATATTTTAAGCAATGGTTCTTACTGTTGGCTGCCTTTTGAGTTAAGTTTTCTTATAGTCCCAAATATGAATTTGCTGGCCCTAAGGCTGCATCACTGTACTCCAATTGGGAAATAAAAATAAAATTGTGACACGTGAACATGTCTGTTTTGAACTGTTGAAATTGAAAAATCATTCCGAGGTTGCTCTGGAGTTAGAGCACATAAAGCACAGCCCGCTTTCGAGCTGTCTAGCTGTACAGACAGTTAATTTTGTTTCCGATCCCAAAGCCATCGGCAGCGGGCACCCGCGCACAGGCAGCCCCGTCCCTCCTGCAAGAGGGGAGCGAGCGCAGGCTGCACGGCGCAGCGGCAGGGCATCCCCTGAAGCACTGCGGCGCCGCAGCGTTCCCCGTCTGTGCGCTGAGGCTGCCTCAGCTCACCTCCTTGCTTTGGGCATACAGACAATTTTATTCCAAAAAAAGCCAATCAAAAGAGAGAAAACAAAACATGGTGTCTTCTCACTCTTGCGCTAAAGTCAATTTACTGTGACGATCCTACCACGACATTTTCTCCTTTTCTTTCCCACATACACTTTTTTCTTGAAACGGCCGAGGAATAAAGTTCTGTGGGAGAATCACAGTTACGTTAACTGAAACAAATCAACCACATAGTATTTACTGGTATTCTGCAGACCCACAAAATGTGAAGCCAAATAACCATTTGGCACAAATATGAGAGCCTTTTCTGCTGAGATGATTTTTCCTAAGTATTTAGCTAAATTTTGAGGAATATTAATTGTCACTACGTTTTTTGAAACAGAAGTTGAAGAACTTATCTAACAGAGTGAACATGGGTTTCCTAAAGGAAGGCATCTAGAAGTAAATTAAATCCCCTAAATTCCACCTTTGCCAGCAAGAAACAAATAAAAGAACTGTCAGAGAAGTGGTAATTCAGATATATTTATTTTAGATGTATTTTTCAACTTATTTTCTCCTTTGCTGCCATTTTACCCATTGAAAGACAAGGGAGCCAGGGGAGCATTGTTTGCCTTTTTATTTAGACTATACCAGCCTTGCTCATATATTAATCAATGCCAGTCTCGCTCATACATTAATCAGTACCCTCCTAATGTCTGAGCTAGAAATTTATATCAAAAGGGTTCTGGGCCAAATTTATCCATAGGTTAGCTCAAATGACCTCTCTGGATTGCATTAGGGAGGGATCTGGCACAGGGTGTTCAGCTCCCAAAGGCGTAGGTGCATGGCAGGTGGATGCCAATCATCTTGACATTTGCTGAAAGGAGGGATTACTGCAGAGAAATTCAGCCACAGCATTCGGCTTTGTGGAACGCTGCACTGCACTTACTTACTAAGGTATAACAGAAACAGGTATGAGATAATAGATGATCACATTTTACCGTGACCAGATGAGAGATTTCTGATAGATTCTCCTTCCCCCACCCCTTGGCTTTTTGTAGAAATTATGAGTATCTGTATGTCTCCTTCTGCCAAGCTGAGCTGCGATCATGCAGGTCAGACTGACATGCACCATACATCACTCAGGACAAGCTTGCTGCTCTGCCTGACAAAGTTCAAGTAGTTCCCTGAGAAGGCTCCCCTGAGTAAATGGAAAACATCCAGTGGGAATCTTCTCAAACCCAGGAATCTCCTAGAACATGTCAAATTGCAAAGGAAACGTCTATTTCCAAAAATCCCAGGCAGATAATTCACTTTCTTGGTTTTAAGAAACAAGTTGTGAAAAAGGAATTAAATTAATAAATTATTAACAAAATTAATTAAATTAACAATATTACTTCAGGCAAGGGAAAATTAAGCAAAGACATACAGACCAGCATTTCATTGTATTTGATTTCTCCACCAGTACCCGATGTTTGTGGGATTTTACAGGCAAGTAAGCACACCCTCTAACTTGCTTCAACTGCAACTCATTGTACTCATTGATTAAAACCAAAAGTGCACGTACCACAGGTTGCAACGGGGCACCAGGCATCATGGCATTGGCAAGCTGCATCTGCTGGGCCAGCATGGCCATATTCTTCTGCTGAATCAGGTTATTGCGTCCATTTATCTCCAGCTGCGTTTTTAAGTGTGGTGGTGGGTGAAGATATTTGCAGTTTTCCCTTGAACATCGACCCTGAAGAAGAGAATTGACACAATTGGCTTAGAAGATATAGGCGTACCTTCATCCTTATGTCATCGTCTAAAGCAAACACAACGTGCTGCTGATCTAGGAGGAAAGCCCCAGCTACTTCTCTAGGCTATCACAAACTGACCAGAGCAACTTGACAATTCTAGCATCAGCTTCTTGCTTTGCTTTTCCAAACTTTCTATTCCTGCAGCACAACTCAAAAAAAAAAAAAATACTGTTTCTTTTAAAAGTTGCTGAAAGTGAGCAAGTATCAGTTGTTTTGAAAGTAACAGCATGCCCGACCCCTGTGCACAGGTCTTTGCTGAGTGAAAGCTCAGCCCACGGGGTCCAGCACGGCTCCCCCAGCCCACAGAGCTGCCTCCAGGATGCCGGTGGCTGCGGAGCCGGAAACCCAGCAAAAGAAACGTGGTCGGGCTGCAGCACTGAGCCTACAAAAGCTCACGTGCTACTCTGAAAACATCCAAGGCTCACTTCTCTTTCTGCTGTGCACAAGACACATCCAGCGCACAGCAAGACGTGCGGTCAAAGTAGCATTATTACCAGGAAAACAGCACCAGCTCGGTGCTTTCACTAGATGTGGAACACAACATCTTTGAAGAAAACCTCCTACATATGATGCATTTTTGATACAATTACGTAAACCAAACTAGAAAATCAGAATTGACTTGCTTCTAAATTTTTCATTAGATTCACATGTGGTAAACAATAAATTTCATGCACTGATTTTATTTGGATGAAAGGACATTCATCAATTTGACAACTATTCATTCCAATAAATAGTAAAAAATAATTCTATGTAGTACTTATATCCAAACTCCACTGTACCTCCTTGTTACCCAGTAAACCAGCTTCACACATAGAATCATAGATTAGTTTGGGTTGGAAGGAACCTTAAAGACCATCTAGTCCAACTCCCCTGCCATGGGCAGGGACACCTCCCACCAGACCTGGTTGCTCAAAGCCCCATCCAGCCTGGCCTTGAACACCTCCAGGGATGGGGCATCCACAACTTCTCTGGGCAACCTG
>JAOXJK010000051.1:10062942-10079681 GCA_025774025.1 Xenus cinereus
TGGAAGGGGCTCTAAGGTCTCCCCAGAGCCTTCTCTTCTCCAGGCTGAACAACCCCAACTCTCTCAGCCTGTCCTCACAGCAGAGGTGCTCCAACCCTAAGACATAAGACATCCCTGCTTTGGGATCTCTCCTAATATGGTCTCCAGCTGCAAGTGCCCCCACCTGCAGGCTCCTGGCAGGGAGCAGGGCAACTGGTGCTGGGCAGTGCTGGGCACTTGTCCAGTGGCTGGAGCACAGGGAGTTGGGCATGAAGAGGACTTCTGAAAACTAGCGCTAAGTCCCCTCCTGAGGCTCCATTATAAAAACCTCTAAAATGAAAGACAGAGCCTGAGCGAAGGGCACTGCCTGCCAGCCGTGGAGCACGACAGAGGGGGCCTGGGGAAAAGAAACCCCCTCTCCTGTGGAAGAGATTCCCCTCCTCTCATGGCATGTGCACTGTGATCTCGCATGCCATGAGACTTCAGAAAATGCACATTCATTAATACGAAAGTTTTACAAACTAATTGCTCGTTAGAATTGTAACACTGGAGCCCAAACTTTCACTAAAGGGATTATAACAGTAAGAAAAAAAAAAAAACCCAACTAAAAAGGAGAATTGATTCCTTTTCTGGAAAAAACAGATTCCTTAAATTACATTTTTTTTCTTTTACTCATTCATCTTTGAAATAAATCCAAACAGGAACAATGACAAGGCAAAAGACAGCCTAAAGACAGCCTTAATTTAAGAAAGAAATCATTTTTATCAGGAAACAAATTAATTCAATATAGTTTGACCTTATACTGCAATTTTGCTCAGAAATTTAAAATGTATTCTTGTTATAAGATCTGCCAGAAATCTAATTTGTACGATGATTTTTGTCTCCCCTTAAGGCTGGGATAAACGGTTTGCTGCTGCTCCCGTCCCAATCCATCTCTCCTGCTGGCAGTCCAAATTCCTTAAAACTCATTTTCATAGTTAGCCAACTGACATCTGAGTGAGCCTTGCATAAGACATATACCTGATAGAAAGAAAAATACGAATACTTTTGTGGACATCTCCAGCCTACACACCAAGATTATACAGAGTCCCATGTACATGCAGACCACTACTCTAACGAACAGCAAAGATAGTTCATCTTTTAGAGCATCCGCTCATAATCCCTGAGCGAAATGCATGTCCCATAACATGATCCCAGCCACCTCCAGAGAGAACAGAGAAGAGTGGAGTGACTGCTGCCTGTCTGCAGAGAAGACACAGACATGCCATGATTGCTGCCTTGCTGGCCCTAGGGATGCAGACCTTGGATTTCTGGTTGGGGCATACAGGAGGACTCCCCAGTGTCCTTTGGCAGGGGCTGTCGCCTTCCCCTCACACAGGGGGCTACAGGCTGTCCTCAGCAAGGCTGATGGCCCAGAAAGGACCACTGAAGTCACTTGCAAGAAAATCTCCCAAGTAACACAGCTCCAAATGTTGGAAAGCAATTAAGCCAGGGGCCAGAAAATGCACAAAAGCTAAAAGCACAACATCTATCCTACAGATAAGACAGGGGAAAACACCATGTGCGGCCTGAGAAAATATTTTTACAGGGGAACAGAGTTTCCTACTGCAAATAAGGATTAGGATACTTCAGTAACAAACATTAACAATTCATAAGTAGGAAAGACAAATTGATGGTGGCAACAGGAATTGGTGTTTATGGAGTGTGAATTTTATACGTGTGTGTGTATATACGCCTATACATACGTGCCTGTACCCATCTGCTGGTTGCTGCTTCACATGTGGGAGCTCCCCGAGACACCTCCAGCATTGCACCACGAGAGTGATGGGTGGTTGCTGGCAGGGCTGTGCCCAACCATGTCCCTGGGGACCAAAGCCAGCGCCCAACAGCCCAGCGCAGCATCCAGACCCGCGCAGGGCCAGCGCAGCCCAGGGTGGGCCACCTGGAACCACACACAGGACATCTCCCACCCAGCTTCACCATAGGCTTGGGGGGAAAGCACACCTTCAGCCTGTGGGGATGCGCTTGGACAAAATGACCCTCAGTTCTGTCCTTTAACACCTTACTGGCAACACAGCGCAGTATTTAACCCATTCTGCACAAATAAACCAACCTCATTTCAGCATCTCACCCCCCTCAAAGCACTTCACAAGTATACAAAACAATAGGTAAAAGGCAAGCACTTTGGAACAGCTTTATTTATGTCAATTTTTCTCTTGATCCTAAAACCCATGTTAATTGTTGCTACCACTCAGTAACATGGGGCAAAATTACACCTTTACTAGCTGGCCTGGAAAATGGTATCTTACATTAGCACAGTGTAAAAATCAGACTTAATTACTGCTAAATGAGTAACATGAAACTGTATGTGTTGCTGCAATCAGAGAGGAGCAATTAACAAACCTGATTCCAAAATGCAGATTAAACTCAATGCCCTAATTTCAGTGGTGGGGTTTAGGCTGCTCCACACCTCTCCAGAGTGGATCCAGAGACTGGGTCATGACCACTTAATCTACTTCATAGACTCAAATGCTTTAAGGCCAGAAGAAATCATGCCAGTGATCTAATGCAATGTCCTCAGGCTCCTGGGAAACAAGGAGCCCCCTTCCCTCCTTTCCCCATCAAAGCTGTCATCTCTCTTCCCTTAGCAGCTGATCTCCAAGGATGACAATTTACCCTGAGTTAAAGACTACAAGAATATAGCACATCCGCAGGTAAACTGTGTTTATATGTATTTATCATGAGCTACTATCAAAAAGTTCATATATTTTTTTGTTTGTACGTTGCTTTGGAGCCTAGTGCAGCATCTAACTTTCAACCTTCGTGAATTTTCAGATCCTAGCAAATTTTCCAAAAGCAATGCAGACTTAACTGTTTGGGAAACGGCCCTTCAGAAATGGTACACAGAGTGTGCAGGAGTCAGAAACCACAGGCTGAAAACCACTGTCAAAAATCTCGATGAGGCACATGGACTGCATTCATCTCCTTTATACTGCGAACAAAGAGCTCCTTAATTACCTTTTCGCTAGATTCTGGTAACTTCAGTCAACAAAGTTTAAGGCAGATTTTCATCTCTCTGAACCTTTTCTGAATCCTTTCCTGTTTTTTCAGTCATAAAAAAAATTGAATACTATACATGAGTAAACTCAGAGAAGTGTAAGTTGAGCACGCCGGCAGAGTCCCAAAATGCTGTACGAGCACAGTGGCAGGGTTTTACCAGGGTCCTGCTGGGCTAAAACTTATTAAAAACTCTCCTGAGGCTCCTTGGGCACACTCTTCAGCAGAAGCCACCTGCAGATCTCGGTCCCTCAAGTCAAGCGGGACAGGGCCACCCCCACAGGCACAGCCAGCAGGGAAACGCAGGGTGCCCAGCGTGACACTAAGGGGGGGTGACATGAATGGTACCACCCTCCCGACAGCAGTGTCACCGCCAGGACGCGGTCCTGCGCTGTCACCAGCCCCGGTGCACGTCCTGCTCAGAAACTCGTCCTGCGGAGCGAGGAAGGAGAGGGCGAGCTCGGCCTCCTCCCAGCAGGAATGCCGGAGCGGGGGCCGCGCGGGCCGCTCTCACATGATGTTTTTCTCCAGCTATCATATCAACAACGCGCAGGCAGAGAGCCCAGGCTGAACTGAACAGCCAGCCTGACTGTCATTAAATTAGGGCAGCGTGATGTCTGCAGTATTTTAGGCTGTCTAGCCTTGGCAAAAAACAGGGTCAGGGACGAGCGGGTGGCACTTACCCATCAGGGACCTGTGTGAGTCCCCAGGAGGTGCCCATCCTCCCCCCTCCCACGGTGCCTGGCATTAGCCTCCTCAGCACTGTTTTGGGAGGCAGGAAGGATGGGGTGGGGGGGGCCCGCAGGCCCACCATCACCCTGGGGGCTTTGTCAATCCATCTGCTCTTCCCACCCACTGGATCAGGCCTACCTCTGAATATCTGCTCAATCTAAACACCATGCAACCTCATGAAATGACGAGGCTTGCAAGGGCAGTGCCAAGAAAAGACATTTGTTGCCTTCTACACTCTTCCTCCTCCCAGCAGTGTCCCCCCCAAGAGTCCTTCTCACCCCTGTGAGTGATGCTGTGCTGCTGCAGCCCACGTGCCCCCACCACGGGGACACACTGCACCTCCATCCCAAATGCCTGGAGGTCCTCTTCTGCCACTCGATCCCAGCCGGCTCCCATGCTGGGAGGGCGCTGGCAAACCTGCCTCTGGCTTCACCAGCTCTCAGCGCACGCCAATGGCTGTGCCAACGCTGCCAGGCGGCATCGGCACCCAGCGCTCTGTCGGGGAAGCTGGATCTGCATCCTGGCCAAAACCCTGGCAGCTGGGTAAGGGAAAAAAGCCAACCCGGGAGCAGCAGCAAGGACAGTCCCTGCAGAAGAGGGGGGCTGCCATGCTGCAGGAGGAACGGACCCCGGGAGCGCGGCCCCAAAGGGTCAGGGACACCAGGATGCTACGTGGAAGCTATCAAACACAGCTTCTTCACGCTCACTCAGCTCCCTAAGAAATAAAAAATAAACCCCAAACCATACAGAGTGCTGAATACCTTAAAAAATTGGTTATTGCTGACCTAATTTTTTTGTTACGAACTACACACCGAAGCCTGAAACTTTCATGAAGATTACTGTGTTTTTGTAAAAACTGCCAGTCAGATTATTGCGCTGAGGAGTTTTAAGCTGGAAATAAGATATTAATTAAAACGTGTCTGTAGGAAAATATTTACTTTGTTTACTCATTCGTTGACAGAAAACGCCTCTTATCTTTGAGCTTTCTATTTATTTCCCTAGCCAGGCAGCAACGAGGAGCGTTGCCTCTCAGCACGCAGCCTGCCTCCCCTGAGCGCCGGACAACAGCTCCTGCCTTCGTAGTTGGGAAACCACCGCGACATGAAAGGGACGGAGTGAAGGGGGGAACCTTTCTTTGTGACATTATTACTTCTGAACCCCAGGGAAACGTCTTTTTCTTACTTTATTTTTCATATTCTCTTAGAAGAAAATCGTTACTTATTAGGGCAGACATGTGCAGGTTTTTTTTTCAATTATCATTAAAATACCAGGAAGTAGTGTAATCTTTTTAGCTGACAGCAGCTACTACCCAAAGACAGACTTTTAAGTCGTATTTGAAATATAGGGGCAGGAACACATTTGCTTCTGCTCTCATTCCAGAAGTAAATCTTTTAAACTCATGCTAGGTCTCAATTTTTGTCTTAGTTTTTAATACACAAATTTATTTCCTATTCTGTACATTTCACTTTCATTGCTCAAAAATGCTGTAAAGACCAGTCCGCTGTGGTCATGGGATTAGAATGCCCTGGCTGCAGCCTGAATACCCGTGCCTGACCCCAGGGGTGTCCCATCTCCTGCAATGCCTCACCGAGGAGCAGCACGGGGTTCATCAAGGTTTCATGATCAGGGGTCAGGTGGGGAGTTTTTCTTCCCAATGCCCTCAGAGGAGCAGGGACAGGTACCCCACAGACCACCAGCAGCATCTCCCAGCTATGCAGTTCAGCTTTATTCCTCACAAAGCGAGAGGTGTGGATATTTGCAGAATCATGGAAGAGAAAACATTCAAAATCCAGACAAAAAGGGAACCATAGTCAATCCTGTCTTGGAAAAATCACCCCAAAAATTCTGCATTCTGAAAACACAGCGTAAGTATTTTACAAGATTTGGCTCACCTGACAAACGTGTTGGATTTTGATGTTACATCTAGATATTATGAGCAAGAAATGAGGCCACTTCTGTGAGGTTACTCCCATGTTCTTCTCTACAACACCATTTTTCTGTGAAGTGCAGCACATCCTGGTTTTTGGATCCCACACTAGTTGTTAGAAACATAACAGCAATTCTTGCTCTCCAAAAATAATTTCCTTCTAGAAAATACACTGATTGCATGTTTAATAGTGAAAAAGTATTCTTGGGCTTCACTTCTGAGATTGTAAGCTCCTTTAATAACTACAGTTAGGCTGAGGTAATATGGGTACTAATAATTTTTACTTTTTCCTTGAGGGGATATTTAATGGAAATATCAGCAGAAGTCAATAACTAATTAACAAGTAGACAAGTTGAGCTTAGTGTGCTGCAGAGCCCTCTGTGCAGGAGTGCTGCCGCCCAGCAGAGGAACGTGACCCGCCGGCAGCCTGAGACACACGTCGTGATGCTGCAACAGCCCTGACACTCGCCCACGGCCACGGCGCAGCCCACGGCTTTGGCCAAAAGTCTCCCTACCCTGCAAACACTCTTTTAAAGGCCAGACGCAAGCCTTCCCCGCACCCACTGGAGGAGCGGAGATCACAGGAGCAACCTCGCTGCTGACACGAGGTGGGTTTATAAATTAATGGCACCCAAATTGCTCTTGTCTGACCACACAATCTGCAGAGATCTCAGAGTGGCACTGGGTCCAGCTCCTGCGCCTGGGGCTCAGGCATCTCCGCCACATGGCTGCTGGTTTCTGCCTCCGCTCTGGTAAGGTGCCTGTGAACCCCCATCTCAGCCACACACTGACAGCACGGACACTTCATGCAAGCATCTACACCGAGGTCTAGAAAGCAGGTCCCTGAGTAGTTTGAGTTGAGTAGTTGCTATTAGGTCTCCAAAGCTGTTTCAAGAACTTGCAAACATCTCTGGCTTCAATACCCACATAAACTTTAAACCAACCTCAAAATAATTACTTTTCAATACCTTTCCTTAGAAACACCATCTAATGTGTCACACAAAGGAAGAACAGCAAACTCATCACCCTAGTGGACTTGGCTCCAGCCTAAAACTTTCTTGGAAAGCACAGCCTGGTGATTCAATAAATAAGGTCTAATTAGCAAATTGCTCTTGCGAGGTCATTACTCCTCCAGGCACAACCCATCAGGACCCCACAGTGCCTGCACCAGGGACCTGCGGGGTCCCAGAGGAACCCCCGCACATGGGCACTGCTGAAGCCCTCAGAAACTCTGCGAGCAGGGTATGGGAGGTTTTCCACACTGAGTCCTTGTGGGGTCCAGGAAGGCAGGGAGGACCCAGACCACCCCACTGTGCTGTCACCCACTGTGACACCCAACATGAACCCTCCTCTCTCAGAAGGAGCCCTGGGGAACCCACCACATCTGCCGCCTCCAGTAACTCCTGAATTTCAGGCTGAGGTTCCCCAAAGCAGGGCTTCCCCTGTTATTTGGTTATCTCTACAGGGATACTGTTTGCAGTAACATCATGTATAACTGTTGTCAGCGTTCTCTCTAGTACCCAGAGGGGTTCTGGACTTTGACAGGGCATGCACTGCCACGAGGGAAAACTGCTCGGGACTGCCATGGGAGGACACCACTCAGCACTGCATGGTTGCAACCAAATCCATGGGAGAGCGGCTGAGAGGCGACATTGCGTTTGCATTTCTATTTGCAATGTTACCAGTGATTAGACTGACAGATAGTGCTGGGCAAGGCTGCATTTTGGAGAGGGGGAATCCTTTGCAGAAAAGTTGATTTGGGAGGGTCAAGAAACATCAGATCGGGCACAGCTGAAGTAGAAATAGAGAAGAATTTTGAATGGACAGAGGTGAAATAAAGATCACAGTTACTGCCATCATTTGATAAACACTGTAGAGAGTGCACACCGAGCACAGTGACCCCACCATCCTTGTTTAAGGTTATCCTTCTGCAACAATATAAAAGCAGAACAAACAAACAAACCCGGCAAGCCGGTGTGTGGCATTGACTCTGCCCAGCCCCAGTAACAGCACTGACCACTCGCTTCGCCTGACTCCACACGCAGCTTCTCTCTGTGCTGCTGGAGTCGGGCAGCATTGACCACCCTCTGCCTATCTGAAGTAAATACATCTGTACGGAGAAGTTTCATAAATGCAGTTGGTCTGGGAAAGTCTTAAAACGAAGCTGCGCCAGCCTGCTGGGTCTGTTTATTTATGCTATTTTTATACCACTGCGGTAGCACAACCCGAGTTACCGACCACTTGCTCCACCACTCTGAGTGTGTTTATACAAGAACTACTGCTCACAAAAGCAAAGGGGAAAGCTTCTGGTTCTTCATCAACCCACCAACACCGCACCATTAATATATCACCATAGAGGTCCAGGGGTGCCGAGGAGAACCAAGAGCACCACCATGCTTCTCTCTGCGTGTGGAGATGTTACTGGAACAAACCCTGGCTCTTTCCCCGAGGTTCCTGGAACAAAGCTGTCCCCCGAGTTCCAAGCCCGGCCCTGTCGCAGGCAAAGCCCCAGTGAGAAGTGTGCAGCCCTACGTGGTACAGAGGGGACACCAACTGGCACCGGTGCTGGGGTGGCACGCTTGCCCAACCATGGGCTTCAGAGCTAAGACACCACCTGCATCCCTGCAGCACTGCCCCACCGGGACCACAGCTACCTACCCTCGCTCCCCTTAGCTAAGAAAATCTTTTTAAAAAGGCACTGTCACCTATAAACACAACGTAAGTACAGGACTGATGCAACACCACATGATGACAGGAGGTTGAAGGGCGATTCTGCCACTCTACTCCACTCTGGTGACAGCCCTCTGCACTGCTGTGTCCAACTTTGGGGCCCCCAACATCAGAAGGACATGGAGCTGTTGGAGCGGGTCCAGAGGAGGCCACAAAGATGATCAGGGGACTGGAGCCCAGGGGATTGTGGATGTGCCATCCCTGGAGGTGTTCAAGGCCAGGCTGGATGGGGCTTGGAGCAGCCTGGTCTAGCAGTAGTTGTCCCTGCCTATGGCAGGGCAGTTGGAACTGGATGGTCTTTATGGTCCCTTCCCAAACCTTCTGAGATTCTATGATTCTAACTGTCTTGGTTTGAAGGGACCATCTGCCATTCGTTTAATGGTCAGCCCAGTCCAAACCACAACAACCAACCTTTCAATTGAAATTTTTAGCATGCACTGCTGCTCAGGATGTCCTGGAACCAAATTAATTCTCCAATTAAAAACTGTTGCTTAGCAACAGAGATGCAGGAAAGAAAAGTGGGGTGCCCATGCCGGCTGGCCTCTGCGCAGCCCACAGCCAGTGCCAGACCCCTGCCTCGGTGGAGGTGTCTGTGGGGCACCTTGTGTGCGACCAGTAAAACCAGCCCTCCAGTGCCACAGGAAAACACAAACTGCAGCCAAACTCTGCTCTCGCTTATTTCAAAATAAAACTGAAGTGAAAAATACCAGCCCTGTGGAGTTTCTCTGGGTTTTGAGCAAACATTTTTTCCTCAGGTGGCCTTGTGAAATTATGGTTAAATATGGGATCCTGCATGCAGCATTGCTGTTATTGTCACTACCATTAAATCAATGAGACAACCTCCATGCCGTGGGTTGCAAAGAAACTGCATTTTAAACATAAAAGCATCAACCAGAAGAAGCCTGTAATCTTTGCTGATGGACTTCAGCAGCTACCATGGCCTTTAACCACCTGCAGTGTTACGGTGGACTCGGCGAAGCATTTCTGTGCCATTGGAGTTCCTCAGTCCCGCTTTTCAAGATCAAACACAATAACCGTCTAATATTTTACAGGCTACCTTCTAAAAATAAAAGAAAAAGCTTCTGTGGCCAGCAGACACTGCTGTGAGTGCTGCACATCCCAACTGCACTGCATGAACATTTACCGCCCTATCACTATTGAACAATTATTAATGAAATAATAATTAAACATAATTAAATCAATCACTTTTGGGTACTCCCAATGTGCCACAACGCAGAATGGCAGCAGCTGCAGCTGAGGATGTTCCTCTCGGCTGGGGGCTCTGCCGGTACCCAACCTACTTGCCTCCACACGAGCCAGAGCCAGCAAACCAGCAGCCACACTGAACAGCGCAGCTGTAACAGATTACGGAGTTCTGATCCAAAACAAACATGGAAACACCTCCCTCTTTTAGGGAGTATAAATTCCTTCCAACAGCAAAGAGCTCGGCGTGTTAAAACCCAAGCAGGAAGATGGCTGTTACGTAAAATCCGAATATTGCCTGTAAATGGTAAAACTATTTATACCGATGCTCATGTGTTCTACAGGAAAACATTTAACTACACGTAAGCTATGGTTTGCTTTTTAAAAATAAACTGTTTGCACTCGCTTTGTTGTAGTAGCTGGCATGCCAAGCATACGGTCAGAGAATTTTTTTTTTGTATTGAACAAAAAGAGTTACTGGACTCTTTTTACTGACCTGAAGCACACAAACTGTAGTCCTGGTGAGCCAGTGGCTGGGCTTAGGGCTCTGAAGCCAGGCAGCAATCGGAGGCAGGACCGGGATGGGCGAGGAACTACACAATGCTGATGCCCGGCCTGTTTCAAAACGCAGCCCAACACATTCTGGACAAGGAGTCCCTGCACCCCAGCAGGCTCTTTCTACACAGGACAACTGCATTCCTGGCACCATCGTGGCTGGGCTACCCTGCAAGCAAGTGTGCTGGTCCATACATACGACCAATATATGAGAATCAGGAGACACAAACACCCCCCTCCACCCCCCACCTTGAAATAGACATTTTCCTCTTGAGTAGAGCAAGCAGCCCAATGATGTGCAGTCCTCTACAGAGGACTGCAGGCACAGAGGCCAGCAGTGATGGATGGTCCTCTCCCCTCCTCAGCAGCTCAAGCTGCCCTTCAGACCTCATCTGCTTCCCCAGTTACCACCGCCACGCTTTGATCTGCCCAAGCACACTTCTCTGGTCTGGAAAATTGTCCCTCAACATCACGCCGAGTGACAGCCTAATTACCCCTCTCTGCCAGTCCCACCTCCCGCTTCCCACGGCCACGGAGGTGAGGGGGCTGCTGCCGGCCTGAGCTTTGTAATACTAACCTCAAAATAACTACAGAAATTTATATGTAAGGTAGAATCCAACCTACAAACCAAGCACAGAGTTGCAGTAGTCGAGGTGGACCCCTCCCACAGCCGCGGGGTGCGAGCGCTCAGGTCTGACGGCAGCCTGGGGACGGCAGGGTGCCAACTGGGTACGGCCCCACAGAGCCCGGCAGCCACGACACCCACGGCAGAGTCCCTGCTCACAGAGGGAAAGCAGCAGAAAACGTGATAAGGTGTTGATTAAACGGCAACGGACAAGAATAAATATTGACAACAACTGCTGAATTACCATTAAACAAAGGATTTCACACACACGCAGCGGCCAGCCACAGCTGAATATCCCCATTGCAATCACAAAACACCGAAGCTGAGGAGCACGGCACTGAGTGCACGGTCACAGCACCCGGTGACACCAGGAGAGCGGCCGTAGCCCTGCCACACGTGTGCCCAGACAAGCTTGTGATGCTCAGGCTGCCAGCACTGCTGGCCCGGTGTGACCCTGGGGCACTGCTGCTGCCCACCGGGAGCAAACAGTGTCCCACTGCCCCCACCTCACCCCAGCAACTCCAGATAACGGACATTAGTAAATTAAGAATTTTATATTGCTTAAGTTAATCACAAGTGGAAAAAAGAAACAACTACAGGGAATCACTGGAATCTGCCACTCACATGCCTTCTCCCCATCCTAATTAACTGCAGCATTTTTTCTTCATTAATATTCCTACAAACTTCAATTTGTTTTTTACACTTGTGTTATGTATCCAGTTAGATTACATTTCACCATTTAATAATAATAAAACCCAAGATAATGACTTCCATAGCATTTACATAAATCAAATTCCTCAAGACAGCAAGGCATTACAGACCACACATTTCACCCTCATGTCCCTGCCCCACGTGAGAGCTTCAGGAGGTGTCACAGGCACTGTCGGGAGCGAGGATGCTGTCACTGCTGGAATTCAGGCAGACAGGAACAAAAAAATAGGCAATAAAAAAATCTGTCTCTCCCTCACCATTTCATGACACTTACAAACCTGTGCCTGATCTGCTGCCTGTTGATTTTTGGGAAGCTGACACCAGCCCCACGGGAGGCGCAGGGACTCGGGGGACACCCGCATCTTGCAGCACAGAAGATGAAATAAATCACAAGCTGCATCCAGCAGCAACAGCCTCGTGCTGCCCCACATCGCTGAGCACAGATTTCTGTCAGCACAGACCATCAATGAAGTTCTCATGGAGAACACATTTTTAATGAACAGCAACAGTAAAATAAAAGGATAAAAATCATCAGGATAACTTTCCAGAGCCTTCAGTTCAGCCTAAACATGTCTCCCCTTTAAGGCTTTCTGACAGACTGCAATAGCTGCCAAGTATTAGCAAAGAAAAGTATTTTTAACAACAACAAAAAAACCACCCTGTCTTTTATTAGGTAGCTGAAATATGCGTTTATTCAGCCCTTAAATACAGGTCTCGGGGAGCAGATTTGTAGTGGTGAACGTGACAGTGTCACAAGAGCGGAGAGACCTCACAGCCAATGGTGCCACCAGCACAAACACTTTTCCTTGCTTGTGTTCCAACCAGTCTCCTCTGCAAAGCCACAAACCAGCCAGTTCACAGTGTCAGCAAGACTCAACATAATTTTGCTTTTACTGGTCTTTACCTTCCTCCATTTAACAGGAGGCTTTAGTGCTGAAGTCCCCGCAGAGCAGGAGTTGCCCTGGCAGCCCCAGGCAGGCTCCCGAGCACCCTGGGGAGCACCCCATCACCATCCCAGCCACAGCAAACCTGGAGCAAGTAAACGCAGCTATCTCATTTGTGACTATAAACTTATCTATTAAACCTACTAAAGGTTCTGGAGTAGAAAGCAAACATAATTTCTGCTTTTAAAGCATTCTAAATGCTTAAGATACAGACGGAATACATTTGGTTAACTCCTGTTTCCAGGAATACCAATCAAAGCTTGGCCATGCTCTGGAAAAGAGTTTAACTTTGGTTTCAAGCCTGCTATTTCTCTAAGTCCTTAACCCAGGACCGTCTTGCCTCCTGCCACATCCCCACTGTCCTCCTGGGGTTCAGGAGGTGCCCAGCTCTGCAGGAGCCTCTGCGGCCAAAACGGAGCCCCTCTTGGCACAGAGCTGCCTTCTTTGGGGCTGAGGAGGAGGAGGGAGCCCGGGAGCTGAAGAGGCTGCCTGCGAGCCCGCTCCTTACAGCTTCACACTTCATCACGGCCGCTGGGCCAGGGGACACCTTCACTCTGTCTCTGATAAGCCCAGCCGTAATGCGTGTGCTGTGCTGCAGCTATTGCAATGCATTATTTTGATTCATTCAGCTAAATCAAGTCATCAGTAGCTGAGCAGAATTATTTCCAAATATGCTTCAGTGATTTATTTCTTTATCATATATTTCTTTCTACAGTTTTATGGCTATTATTGCAGAAAGGAAGAAAAAATAGTAATAATAAAAGAGGCCTTTTTCAGTTATTCCTGGTCACTTTGGGAGTTCTTTGCCAAAATCTGCACTACCAGAATAAGTACAAAACAAGCATTTCCCAACTCAGCCCCACTGAGACAGGGCCTAACAGGAGCTGGTGGCCATCACTGCAGCATTGCCAGTGCTGCCGTGGGGCCGGGGATGTGCCCGGGTGTCCCGACGGCAGCAGCCCCCATGCCCCCTCCCCGCTCAGGCTGTGCCATGCTGCTTCCCCACCCCAATGGCTCTGGCCACCGTCTCCTGCAGGCACCTACTGGGCCTTTACAAAAGGAGAAATCTGACTGATTTGAATTTGCTAAGACACTTTATCTAACTTTTTTGGCATGATGTTATCTTGGTTAGAATAATTAAATTGATTTGGCGACAAGTTTTATATTTTTTAATTATCTTTGTGCATCTTTTCATATCCAGTGTAGCCATAAAACACGCTGAAGTGACCACTTAATGACGTATTTGTGTGTGTACCTTGTAGATAAAAGTCACAAACCCTGTAATTTATCACTTTGGCTTATAATGCTAATGGCACTTGTACGGGAAGAATCGCAGAGGAGGCGTCTTATTGCCGTGAAACAGGCTTAAAAAAAAGAAAGAAAACCCAAAAGAGTAAGCAGACTGCCAGCATGGACCCAGAAGGAAAGAAAACAGCACAGTGGTGAAACCGGCCCTGTTTCTGGTCTGCCATAGCTGCCCGGGCTCTGCTGGGAGAGCTCAGAGCTCCTGCCAGCCCACGCACAGGGACCGAGGCAGGGGATGTGCTCCAGGACTTCCCCAAGTCCCTCCCCTGGCCAGTGGCATGGGATGGGTGCACCTTCTGCTCCAGCCCGGCCAAGGTCTCACCTTATACAACCCTGAGCAGGAGCAGACAGGGAGAAAAAAGGGGAAGCACAGAAGGCCAAGTGCAAGGTCCTGCACATGGGTTGGGGCAAGCCCAAGCACAAATCCAGGCTGGGCAGAGAATGGGTTGAGAACAGCCTTAAGGAGAAGGGCCTAGGGGTGTTGGTGGATGAGAGGCTCAACATGAACCAACAATGTGTGCTTGCAGCCCAGAAAGCCAACCACATCCTGGGCTGCATCCCCAGCAGCGTGGCCAGCAGGGCTCTGGTGAGACCCCCCTGCACTGCTGCATCCAGCTCTGGGGCCCCCAACATCAGAAGGACATGGACCTGTTGGAGCAGGTCCAAAGGACCCAACAAAGATGATCAGAGAGCTGGAGCCCCTCTGCTATGAGGACAGGCTGAGAGAGTTGGGAGGTGTTCAAGGCCAGGTTGGATGGGGCTCTGAGCCACCTGGTCTAGTGGGAGGTGTCCCTGCTCACGGCAGGGGGGTTGGAACCAGTTGATCCTTTAGGTCCCTTCCAACCCAAACCATTCTATGATTCTATAACCCCCAGCTCCAGCAACAGTGGCATGGGCATGGTGGTCAGGACAGGAATGCAGATTGGGACGTTCACACGTGCACCACTTTGCTTTGCAACCTCCTCCTCCCCTGCAGCACTTGCAATGGTGTTACCAAAACATCTGTCCAGCCCAAGTCAATGTGTAACCTGGAGGTAAGGTGGCCACTGGAGACTCTACCAAACCACTTCAAATATTTGTTGCGTAACAGCCACTGGCAAAGGCATCAATAGCTTAAGGAAATAAAAATATGTTTCTCATCCTTTAGTACTATTTGGCACTGATATTCATACTGTTACAAATATTTGTATAGCCACATGTCTGTATATACACATTACATGTATCAATTTATCAATATTTATATTTACAGCACTGCCAGTTGCAAGACACACAAACTCTGTAGACTGAGGTTGAGTAACCCTGGATTTCTCCCCAAGTAACTTTCCCTCTGACCCCCAACCTGCAGGACATGAGGGAACTGCATTTTCCCAGGCCCATAGAGGGAAACCAAATGCCCCCCAAGACAATCCCCGGTTATCTCCCAGGGGCTGCACATGGATAACGACAGCGTGACAAACTACAAAACACTTCTAGCAAGGACTTCAGAAACTGCTCTCCCTGAACTCCTGAAGCCATAAAATCCTGTTAGAGCAATCTGTAGTAATCTGTATGATCCTTACTCAAGCATGTAATAACTAACGTTTTAAGAGTAAAACGAATGACTTTATGTAAAGATCAAGTAAAACGCAGGCAAGATTTAATCTATTCATCATTACAGCTTCATGCGGTGCCAACCAGCAAGTGGCTGTGAACAAAGCAGCGCTGTATAAAGCCTCGCCAGCTGCAGGTACTGGGGATTACTTTTATCAACATTTCTGTTCACAGTGTATAATCTCCCTGCAAATGACTCGGTCTGAAAAACAGTCCCTTTGCCATGCAGCCTCTGCTCTTAGGATCTCAGTAGTTCCAAGTAAATTATTAAAATGAGCAGCAAGCTGAAGATCCATTGGGTTCCACTACAACCGTTTAATGGATATACTGCAGCATAATTAATATTTAATAATATTTTCTGGCTTCCTATTTGTTTTGGTGTGGTATGACAGAAAACAGGCAAGTTGTCAAACACTGCATCCACACTGGGGGAACAAACAGAAAGGACATGGCCCTCGTTCAGCAGAGCCACTGAAAAGGGGGATGACACTGTGGATGCTACCATATACTTTTTACCTAGTTCATGTGTTTTAAAATTGTTTAAAAACCTGCCCTGGCTGTCTGCAGGGCTGTTCCCACGGTCCCAGCCCTGGCTCTGTCACTGTCACCCAGGGCATTTGCTTTGTGCTGCCTCCAGCACCTGCCCTCACGCTCTTTACGGCTCCCTTGATTCAAGCACAGTTTTCTTATTAGATAGCAAATGTAACTTTTAAGGTAGATATAGGCACATGTAAAATACAAAAAAAAAACCCAAAAACCAACCCAACCCAGATGTAACTATTTTCATTTGTTTTTGCAGCCCACTGGCATTTTAAGTCTCTTCTACCTGGTGAGAAAGGGGAGGTGGTTGGCATGGTGATCTAAATTGGATAATTAGTGTCCTCACCCAAGTGTAAATATGCAGCAGAGTTCTCCATTATAGGTGCTATATTTAGAACTGAATTGCTACAGTTTAAAAATAAAATCTTGCTTTTGAGATTTCAAGAGAGAGAATTTGCTGTCACCTGTTGCTTGCATCTGTGAGCAGGGAGGGAGCTGGGGCCAAGCACCGCGAGCTCACCAGCTGTGCCTCTGCGGCCGCAGCGACACCAGTCTGATGCTCGGTTATAAAGCTCTTCCCTAAATTGTGCAGGAATGACACCGAGCACTCCTACAGCATTTTCGTAATAAATCTAACCTGGACCATACAGACCAGGCAAAGCAAACAAGGGGCACAAGAGGGGACAAGGCACCATCGTTGTGCTGGTCCGAGCATGGGAGCAAGCCCGGTGGGGGACACCTGCTGCAGGAGGGACCCGGCACCCCTGAAGGCTGTGTTTTGCTCCCACTGATACCTGTGGCTGCAGGACGTCCCCAGCCTGGCACCCCCCCGCACAGCATC
>JAOXJK010000051.1:10082468-10111004 GCA_025774025.1 Xenus cinereus
TGAGGCACCATCCCTGGAGGTGTTCAAAAGACGGGTTGACATGGTGCTGGGGGACATGGTTTAGTGATGGTTTTTTTTATCTGAGTAGCACCAGGGCAGCAGCTACTCTCTTTCTTATCAGCTCTCTTATCTCCCTTATCAGCTCAGCCCTCTTCTGGTGTCATCCTCCTCCAGCGATCCCCTGCTCGCCTTTCCCGCTGGCACCGGCTCCCCGGCAAACGGCACTCAGGAAAAATTAATGGGCCCCCGCAGCGTGAGGGCCACCCCTCCGTGTCCGTGTCATGTCGGGCGACGGACAGGAACGGTGAGGAACACACCACCTTTTGAACCCGCTTCTCCAGTCCCGCCTCCAGAGACCGGCCACCTACTGGGGACGGGGACACTAAATGACACGGGAGCATGCCGCAAAAACCACCGGATTGCGCCAAAGGACAAGGCAGGCGAGAACTTAGGGAGACAGAGATGCTACTTTGACAAAGGATAACCTGACGGGAGAGGTCCCAGCGAGGCCCAGACCCCGCCTGGGGGGATCAGAGCCCCCTCCTTCCGAAATGAGTCCCCCTTTGTGCTGCTGCCCTGCCCCACGGCCTCACGGCGGCCACCACCACTTCCCTCTCGCTCTTCACAGAAAAAAAGCCATCCCCAAAGTGGTACAGCAGCGGTTAGACCTTCTCCGTTTCAGAAATGAGCTCAGAGACAGGGTCCAAGCAGCACCCTGAAGGCAACATCAACCCCTTCACCGCTTCCTCCAGCTCCAGAGGAAGGTGATGGCCCTGGCACCGCACTGCTGCCGGGACGCTCTTCTTCCACCTATGTCCCATGGGCCCTTCCACAGCCTCCTGGCCCAGGTGGACTGGCGCTGGTGACACGTCACAGCTGGGTGCCACGTCCAGCCGGACCCCACCACGCAGCCAGACACCCCCGGCAGGGGACCACGGGTTGTCCCGGCCCTGTGCCCGGCTGGGTGGGCTCTGCAGATGGGGTGCAAGAGCAGCATCTGCTGCCTGCAGAACCAGCGCCCCGAGATCTTCTGTTAAAAGCAAATAGGTAAAAAAAAAAAAAAAAAATAAAATAGGAGGGATAATTATTACCGGCGTGAACAGTACCACGAACCCGGCAGCTCACTTAAAATCTAATGCACTAATTTCACTCGGGTGAAATGTAAAAGCTGAAGCCCGCTGGAGATCTGCAGCCCAGGCCAGACAGGCAATATAAAAGCTCAGACCAGCCTCTGAAACCCAGCTTTAAAAAAAAAAAATAAAAAAAAATTATTAAAAGACAGACTTAAGCGCTCCGAGCGGGAAGTTCCCCTAACGCACATGGCAAGGAATAGCCTCTGTTAGACTGGCGCGCATATTTTTAACATCAGCTTGTAAAGGCCCAAGAAAAATAACGTGTCACACAGCTTCTCACACAATAGTATTCAAAACTGAAAGAAGCGAGACCCAAATACATTTGGAGATCTTAAATTTTCAGGCAGCGTGGAGAAAGTACGTCCACCACATATAAAAGCCCCAAAGCCACAACTAGGAAGAGGACCCAACCCTTGGGTTCTGAGCTAAAAAACCGCCAGCGACAACTTGTGAAAAAGCCCAATTCTTCTCCACCAACTTCCACCTTTACAGAATTCACCAAATGCACACACACAGACAGCCCGCATCCGCAGCGTGCTGACGTTTTCCTCACCGGGAGGAATTAAGACACGTAGAAATAAAACACCGGTCTTGAGGGACGGGAGACAAGAGGTGGCTACAAAGGCCTGGAACCTCATGAGGCGACGCAGCCGTGCGGGGTATCTCGGCGGCGCTGACAGGGACGGCAGGAGGGCAGGGAGTCACTGTCACCGCTGCCATCCATCCAGACCCCCAGGGGCAGCACGCCTGGGACCAAGCCGCTTTCCACAGCGTATTTTAAATATCCTGAGCCAAACTGTCCTTGTAGTGACGGGACGAGGGGTAACAGCTTTAAGCTGAAAGAGGGGAGATTTAGATCAGATACCAGAAAGAAATTCTTTCCTGTGAGGGTGGTGAGACGCTGGAACAGGTTGCCCAGAGAAGCTGTGGCTGCCCCATCCCTGGAGGTGTTCAAGGCCAGGCTGGATGGGGCTCTGAGCAACCTGGTCTAGTAGGAGGTGTCCCTGCCCATGGCAGGGGTGCTGGAACTCAATGATCTTTAAGGTTCCTTCCAACCCAAACCATTCTACGATTCCATGAATCTATGAAATATCACACACAGACATACAAGAAAGGCCTATGCAGGAGGCATGGCTCACATTTATCCCTATAATTGCACTGGATTTCAAAACCAGTTTAGTCTAATGTCACTACTCCACAAAGCATTAAGCCTGGAGATGTCATTTCCACGGAGGCTTCAGCTCTGAGGTATATGAGGATGCCAGGGCTGACGGATGGGTGCCGGTGGGCACTGCTCAGGGCATCCTCTACCGCAGGAGGAAGGATGCACTTTTCTGTGCCCACTTGCCAAACATCCAGCTAATCTCAGTACCAGTCATGAGACAGTTCAGCAAGTCAGGACAGGACAATGAAATAGCCCAACAGAGACTTAACTTATGGGGTTATTTAAAAAGAAACACAAAAGAGAATCGAAAAACTTCACAATGCACAGAAAAGGAAAGGAAAACACTGAGAGCTTCCAGAAATGAGACACATCAGGCCAGAGGACAACCATCTTGCAGACAGCATCACTGCTACAACCAAAAGGACAAAACCACAAACTTCTTGAGCAAAGCAGAAAATACTTCTGTCCAACAAGAACTTCATAAACTAAAATGCTGATGAATTTCTGTTCCAAAAGAAACCAAAAAATAATCAGGAAATCTTTAATAATTTTTAAGAAAAAATTGCACCTGTTTTCTGCGATAGGGAACTCAGTGAAGCCAGTGCCTTACAGCTCTTGACAAGGCAGTGATTTCCAACAAAATACGTCTTTAAAAAACAACCACCAGCCCCTCTGCAGTCAACTCAGTCCTGAGGCTGATGGCAGAAATGAGAGTTGTGAGCAGCAGCTCAACAGCCATGCTGATGCACAGGTGCCAGCCAACCCCAGAAACAGGCACGTGCTCCTGCACCCCAACAGTCCCCACGGCACAGGGTCCCCCCACCCTGTCTCCAAAGGACACCGGGCATCGCCTCCAGCCACTCGTGTCACCCCAGTTCTGGCCCACAGTCCAGTAGGCACAGGCTGCCAGAGCCCACAGACACGTAGCTGCGGTGGCAGGTACACATACTGTGACAAAACAGGTATTTAATTTAACTGCATCCCTAGGATGGGAGCAAGAAGAATCCAGGGCAAACAGTTGGTCTGCATATCTAACCAAGCCCAGAAGTGCCAGCATCTGATTATTATTTATTGCAGTGATGGAGCTGAAGCTGTCAGAAGCGGTTGTAAGCAGAAGTACACTAAACAAAGCGGTAATTAATGGACAATCAAGGCCAGCTGTCCAAGGGTCAGTGTGAAAGCACATCTCACCATGCTGCCTGTGCTGCAATTAGACAACTACAAAGTTTCCTGTAGCTTGACATTACTACACTTAAGTTATGAATGGCAAGGGAATTTTGCAAGACTTTATCAGTAGTTCAAGAGGAATTAATGAACCCAGCAACATGCATCTATGAGTAAGGACAACACACGGACCTCTAGCCTAAAAGCCTCCAAAGATCAGAAACCACCCCTGACACCTGGTGTGCCACCCACTGACAGGGCACTGCCACGTCCCCACGCCTTCCCTCTTGATTTCTGTTGGCTGGCAATTAAATACCTTTGAAATTTTTCTTTTAAACCTTAATTCTGTCTTTTTTGAAGTGAAAATCAAAGAACAATCATTACAGATAAAGATTAAGCTGACAGAAAATTAGACTTGCATTTTTCCTTAATTGCACAAGACAGAACAAACACTGCTGTTCTTTTTTTTCCTCTCTACTGCATCATAATTACAATATAAGTAAAATTGTTAGCTTTGGCCCCTGCCACAGCCACAAAGCCACTTTCCATCATTTTGGTTGATGGTTGGACTCGATCTTAAAGGTCCCTCCCAAACTAGGCGATTCTATGATTGTATGAAATTTATATTCTACCAAATAGTGAAATCTTTCTCTTAGAGTTAGACTGATTATTAGCAATCATATATAAGTTTTATGTAAAGGAATAGTAAACACACTTCAAAAGGAAACAGGGGAAGGGCTGGCTATATGGCACACAACTCTCATCAAAACTTCTCTGATTTAAAAAAAATAAAATCTTTCACAGGGTAAAGCAGGTGATACTTTCTGTTGCTCTTCACAACTCCTTCTCACTCTCCTTACTGTCTACTGGGTGTGGAAGGAAAGGAGGTGTTTGGAGAGCAGAGGATTTGGTGGAAAAGAGAGATCACATGTGAAATTTGTCAGACAGCAGGTGCTAAAACACAAGGGAGATGTAGTAAGTTGAATTTTTAAGTGACTTGAAGGCCAGATCTACAAAACATGCCAGGAGTAGCTGGTGACAGAAAAAGATGCACTCAGGACAGGTCAGCAAAAGCTCTGGAGAACCGTCAAAATCAATGCCATTATAAAAAAAAGGGACAGGGAACAGAAAAGAAAATAGAAACAATTGGTTTTGATAGGTAAGACAAAAAGAGCATGAGGAAAAAGCACTGAGAGAGCACACCATCACAAGGCACGTGAGTGGAGAGGAGAGGGGTGGAGAGTAAGGACTAAAGAGGAGGAGAACAAAAGGTTCTGCAAAAGACGGCAAAGCCCAGAGGCTTGGGCTCTGCCGACACCACACCACAACAGCAGCAGAGAGGCTGGGTGGAAGGCTCACCTCTCTGGACCCAAGGCACTTGGTAACAGCTCACATACCATGTGTCCTGACCGTGCCTGTGGCCACAGCCCAATTCCCCATGTTGTCCATCTTCCTTCAAACTGTCCCCAGGCCAGCGCTCATTCAATCCTCTCTGCTCATTAATACCTGCTTGTTAATACCCACTTGTTACCCGTGTTCCTTACCTTCAACACAGAGCAGAAGGCTGCCTCTTGCTCTGGTAAAGACCCAGAAGACACCCATAATTCACGTCTGGGTGCCTGCAATATGAGGAGCTGCAGAGAATGCTGAGTCAGCACCTGTGGGCAGCCCAGGGCAGCAGCAGGAGCCTGGCCAGGGCAACTTCAGAGGCAGCCCCCTGCCAAACACTGGCCAAAGCACTCGCACCACCAGGTACACGCGGCAGCTATTTATATGGTTGCAAATAAACAAGAAGGACTTACACAGATACCTTTTATAGTCAAAGAAGAGGTGTCTCCTTCTACAGGCATCTAATGGCTGTGCAGAAGGCCCTTTGGCCAAAGCAGCCGAGGCAGCTGCCGGCACTTGCCCGTGCCACAGACGGCTTGGCAACCAGCACGGTGTCCAACAGTGCTCTTCACTGGCCATGGAGAGAGCCTGTCCAGTGCTAATGATGTATCTGTGCAAGTAAAACTGGGATAACATTAAATCAAAAATATGGGCTCCAGTACAACCACTTACAGCACACTTAAAGCCTTGCCTGCTCTTGTAGAAGAAAACCTCTGGAAGTGGACAGGGAGAAAGCCCAGAGAAACGAGGAGTGCTTTGTTATATGGTCATTGCTCATCACCATAAAAACCATGGAGCCTAACTGGGAATGGGTACTGCTCCATATATATAATTTAGTAATTAACAGAATTCAACAAGTGCAAATTAAAGCAATTAAAATTAATACCTTTTACAGTGGTACAGTGCCATTGAGATACTCCCCGGCACAGGCAGGCCGGCTGTAGTCTGTAGGTGACAAGTGTTCTAATTCTACATAAGAGAAACTATTTTCCACCCTGATATTTTTCATGTGCAGTTTCTGCTAAGCGTTATTCATTTTCTACCAGCCTTATCCCTATTAACCCTTAGAAAATGTTTCTCTGAAGGAAAGCAAGACGTTAACCTTGTCCGAAGGGAGCGTATGGCCGCAGCTTCCTGCAGCGCAGACACGGGAGCGGGCAGGGGAGGTCGCAGTCAGCTGCACCAACTTTGCAAAACAGGCTCTTTTCCTTCCATTTAACTGTGCCAGCAACATTTCAAAAATTACTAGTTAAAGAAATTGGGTACAAATTTCAGATTTTTTATAAACCTGTTGATTCTCAAGAAGGCTGAGTGCTTTGTATTCCTCACAGTTTGTTGAAACGCCAGTGTAATTAGCAGTGTCCCGGGCACAAACACCAGCAGAACTGGCAGTGGCTCGGGCAGGACGAGCCTGTCTTGCTGCAGGACCTCTGGACCTGGCACTCGGATGCCCGCTGCTCTGAGAGGCAGCAGCATTGCCTGGCAGCCAGCAGCCCCTCCCGGGGCACCGACACCCCACCCCAGCCCGCTGGCCCCCATCCCGCCTTCCGAAAATCAGGGGAAACGCCTCAAGTTGTTTCTAAATGCTCGGGATGTCTGAGTAAGCCCTCGGTGGCACAGCAAGGCGAGGCCCCTGAGTCAGTTACGCATGGCCACCCCTAATACACAAAAATAACTTGTTTATTCCTCCTGAGGTGTTATTTTTACCCGGACAGCTCTGGGTAGCTGTGGAGGTTCCCTGCCATTGGTCCCAGTGAAGGCAGGTGGCGGGGGCCACGTGCACGAACCCCACAGGGCACCGGATTGGGGATGTCCCCGGCCAACGCACCTGGGTGCAGAGGGGTGCCCTGCAGGGCTAGGAGAGGTCCTCGTACCTGGAGGGTGGGTGAGAAACACCTTCAGCCACTGCCCGCCCTGCCAGCTGGGCTGGGCACCCAGGGAGTGCCGTGTCCTCCCCCTCCTCTGCCCTTGAGCTCCAGAAGGAAAGCCCGCTGGTGCCAGAGGAGAAACGTTTGATTTCCAGCTGTCTGGAGGAAAGCTCTTCTAAATCACAATGTGCCCACCATTTCTGATGAGGCAGAAACAATTCCTTCATACACACAAGCAGCATTTATCAGCTCAGGATAGCTGAGGACAACTTAATGATGCCCACTCCGGCTGTACACATACCCGTGCTTACAGAAAGAACCAAAGTGCAATTTTCCTTCCTGCAGACTGACTGCTGGTTCACAGTGCAGCCCTGGAGTAACCAGTTCATAGAATTATAGAATGGTTAGAATCGGAAAGGACCTTAAAGATCTTCTAGTTCCAACCCCTCTGCCACAGGCAGGGACACCTCCCACTAGACTAGGCTGCCCGAAGTCACATCCAGCCTGGCCTTGAACACCTCCAGAGATGGGGCAGCCACAGCTTCTCTGGGCAACCTGTTCCAGTGTCTCACCACCATGACAGTCAAGAATTTCTTCCTACTATCTAATCTAAATCTCCCCTCTTTCAGTTTAAAACCATTCTCCCTTGTTCTATTGCAAGAGTTAAAGCTCTTCCGGGGTTGACTTCTCTTTATAGATACTGGTTTGGGTGGATACAAGTGTAACTGAGCGAATGCAAACTCCCATAAGGGCTGTTAATGGCGTGGCCGTGAAAGGTACATGGGAACATAATGGAGCTGGAGCGGGACATCGGCAGAGGAAGCTGCTGGCAAGTAAATATTGCTCAACACGACAGCAGTATCGGGGAAAAACTGACAGAGTGGAATAACAGGAAGCTTAGTCACTTCTGGACAAAAAAAGCAAAGCGTATGAGAGCGGGGCGGAGGGGAGCAGGGTGGCTGGGCTGGTGGGGCTGGAGAGCAGAGCCCAGCTCGCAGGACAGCAGGCGTGGGCACGGAGGAGGGCTGTCCTGGGTGGGTGCCCCTGCGGGGTGTTGGGCACCCCAGCTACAGCAAACCCTTTGCGAATGCAGCAGGATCTGCTGCACAGGCTCCTCATCCCCAGGCAGCTCCTGCTAATGAGCGGTGCTAATGACTGAAGTTAAACTGTGACCTAGTTAAACCACATCCCCTCTTCTCCTCCACCTCCGAAGCATGGAGGGCACCACAACTGCTCAGCTTGGGGCAGATAAGAAAATACCAGAGGAGGCCAAGGAGGGCTGACATACAGCAGCTAGAATTTAAGGATATATTTAATTTTGATTATCGTTCAAACCACAGAATAGCTTCAGAAGGCGAGCCAGTACGACCGACACGGTACAGGACACCAGCCACCTTTCAGACAGTGATCACTCACTCTCATTAGGGACCACCAGAGGAACCAGAAGCTGCATGGGAGCGTGCAAACCCCAGCTGAGGACAGGACCCAGGCGGGCAGAGCACAGACCATCACAAAGTGTAACCCTCAGGCTTCACCAAACTGGAGAACATTTTGCTTGTGTACAGAATTAGCCCATTTCTGGCGGTTCTCAAGCAATCCGGTATGCAGAGCGTGAGGGTACTTTGCAGAAGCCTCAGAAGCCGGGAAAAAAGTTGAAGAGATTATTAATTACCCTGATGGCGACCTTTCACATTGAAAAGTACTCGTTACCCTTAAAATATGGTCTGCACTGCTCACTGACGAAGGGACAACAGCACTGGATGTCAGTAAAGGGACTATCTTAGAAAAACACCAATCCAAAATTTTACTACATCATCTGGGGGGGCCTGCATAGCAAAGAGAAAGATAAATTTAAAATATTTAGACAAAAAAGCAACCAAATCATGCCAAAATAAAGAGAAGCTTGATTAATAAAGTTTTTCACTGCTTAGGCAAAAGAGGGAAGAAAAGGATGTAATAAATAAATGGTTCAGCAGCAGAGAAATAAAAAAACTTAACCAAGTTCATGGTTTAAACATTACTACAATAAAGATCTGTCTATAAGCGATTCAGATTTCAGTGGCAGAGAACCGTTCACATTGATATGTTTGATAACGGGAGAAAAAGGGAGAGTTAAAAGTATTTAACAAAGAACAAGTTTAAGCAAGCAAGGGTAGCACAGGAAAAGTGTCATGGGCAAATAAAGGCTGATACATCAGGTTTGTTTTACCTAGCAAATGTGTGCTAAGGCACAATAAAAGCTTCCTAACCAAATAAACAACCCTCCAGTCCCTGCGGGCAAACCGCAGCTGTGGCAAAATCAAGCAACTGGGTGCACGGCCAGTGTTGTTTTTTTTAAAAAAACACCAAAAAGCAAACCTATCCTGAAGTGGTGTTAACAGCTACATCTAAGAACAAAAAGAATGAGAGGAGGACACCTTCGCTGACGGGAGGGAACTTTGCATGGCGTGTTAGAAACATGCCCGTCACGGACACAGCCCCAGAGACGCGTGGGGAGGACAGCCAGTGCCCAGCTCCAGCGTCCCTGGCCAGTGTGGGACCAGCCCAGCACCGGGCAGGACGCTGCTGGGAGCTGTGGTGTGGCCCTGCAGAGGCGCAGGCAGAGCAGCAGGCAAGGCTGGCCAAGCAGAGCTGGCATTAGCTCTGCAAACCTCACCCAGGGGACACCGTGCACAACCTGCACCCATGGCATTCCACAGACCAAAGGGCAGGGGAGCGCTGCAGACACCAGGTCTCCACTGTCCGGCTCCAGAGGGGATCACCTGATGCCACAAGTAAAGTTTTGTTTAGTTTCTAATTTGTGGTGGCCAGTCGCAGCTCGGCTCCTGCACGTAATAGCAAAACAAGACCCGAGGCATGGGTGCAGGCAGGAATCCAACCACCACACCCCAGGTCAGTGTCCAGCTCCACCACTGACACACCACGATCCAATAATCATTAACACTGGGACATGGAAACGCGATCAAAACCTGAAAGTTTCCATGCATATCCATAAGAAGTTCTTGCTCAGAGCTCTGTACCACACCGCCTGAAGCGGAGGGGAATGGCAGGACGCTGCTGACCCGGCAGCAAAGCTGGACTCAAACAGGCCCCGTATCAGTCACAGATTTTTTTTTCCATATAGCTTGGGAATAATTTCCTGCACTAAGTGCTTTCCAGAACTCATAACACTGATACTGTAAATCAATATTTTACAAAGACAAAGCTGCATGACGGATGTATGCACTAATTAAACCATATCTAACAAGCAGCGCTGCTGTAATCACACACTCTGTATCTCTTTCAGCTTTTACACCAGAGATTTGGCCTTGCTCACTTTCTACATAAAACAAAATGACAATAAAACGACAGAACAAAGGATCCACTGTAAGTCACAGTGTGCAAATAAAGATAGTATCTACGTTGTCCGTACTGGTGCAGTACAAATATAATTAAGGCTACGAGAAAACATCACTTGCTCTCCGGACCTCTCCATCTTCTCTCTGCTAAAGCCCCTGTATAGGCTTTCCTTTTAAAAATGCAACTCTTTGTTAAAGCAAATAAATATAGAATTTTTACTGCATTGCATAGATCCGTGCTGTTAGAACAAGTCTGATGGTTCTCATGGCCCCAGGCAAGGCTGGCAGCACATGGACCACACACCACAGCACCCTCACGGAGCGGGCTGGGAGCTCTCGGGGCAGCCGGGGACGGTGCCTGCCTGTCCCCCTCGGCTGCAGACACATCCCCACATCCCCTGCCCCTTCCCGAGGCCTTGGCACCAGCTGGCAGCCCCAGTACCACATGAGAAACACATGCTGTTCTCGTCAGAAAGGACCCAGGTAAAAATCTCGTGTGTGCTCAGAAACGTGGCTGCAGGATGAACATTCAGTATCAAAGCCCTGAAAAGCTGAACTCTGTCAAAGTCACATATTGGGGGAAAAAAAAGGCAATGATAGCTCATGAAATATGTGACAATGACATTAGAGGAGCAGAAAGTACAAATAAACAGCAGAAACTTTTTCAGCATCTGTAAGGATTTACTGAGCATCTGGGCCCTGAAGGAATGAAGAGGTGAAGATTAATCTGCCCTTGCTATTTTGAGTTGTTGAATAGAGGAGGTCAATGGACACGAATTAGTGGGAAACACAGATGGCAGGGTTTATTTTTCTACAGTTAAATAATCACGAAATATGTCAAAATACTGCTTTGCGGTCAGAATTCCCTTCAATTGTTTATTTTAACATGGGCACTGACAATTGAAATGTCCTGTCAGAAGCACAAACTGTGCAGACAGACGCAGCAGCTTTCCTGCGGATGGAAGCTCAGCTCCCGGGTCCCTCCAGCGCTGGGCTGCGCCTGCCCCCGGGCCAGGTACCAAAACCCAAACGCAACGATGAAAAGGGCAGGGGGGGGATATTTGTTTCACAGAAGCAACCTCTCTGTAGGAAATGGCATTTGTACTAATGGCAGCTGAAGTTCGCTGCAAGGCTTTTCAACAGTTCCACTACCTTTCCTGAGTACACCAAGAAAAAGAAAATACAACCTCTGCAGATATTATCTGTAGTGCGTATGAGCTCAAAAACATGCCTACGACCTGAATACTTGAACATTCTCGCTTGAAGTGTTCAGCCACATAGCTGGTGGGAAATTAAAAATTTTCCATGTGTGGGAGCCGACTGAACTGATGAAACAAAAAGTAACATTCAGAAGGAAGACCAGCGTATCATGATCTCATCTGAGAAGCACTTTTTCCCTAAGTTCAGCATGTGTGAGGCAGAATCAAAGTCACGGAGATGAGAGCATCGGCCTTGGGGCTGGGCTGGAGGGCTGCATTACAGGTGTTTGCTCTTCAAGAGCAAATTCTCCTTTAATATGTTTCACACAGATCTAGGGGGGGGAAAACAACTCATGTCTGAGTATTAAAAGGAAATAAAACCACCCTAAATTCCCCTCTTCCCCCCCCACGTTTTATCTAAATTAAAAAAAAAAGTGAGACCAGATTGGCTCAAAAGTAGTAAAACAAGAAATAAGTGAAATAACAATGAGAACGTTTTACACTATAACCTCCCTACAATAAAACAAGTTCAAGCTGAAAGCTTTGCCCACCACTACTGCCAAGCCCGAAAAGCCCCAGCAAGGTATTTCATGGGATCTGGAGATGCTTGGATCCCAACAGTCCCCTGGCTGTCCCAAGTCCTCACATCCCACTCCACCGCGGCACCTCCAAGGGCAATGGCGAAGGACAAGACACAGCTTCACTGGCACACACCTCCCTCCTCTTCCTCTGCATGGATGAAGACATTTAACGTCAGGCTTCTCAGCAGTGCTGGCTAAATTAATTTTCCCATTCCGAGAATAAGGGCTGAAGCCTGCCTGCTCCTGTCACAGGAACGGGAAGATGGAGAAGAGGAGGAGGAGAGATGGGACCAGAAGCCAAGACGAAAAGAAAGGAGGAAGAAGACTGGAGGGAGACCTGGAATTCCTGCCTGTGATTGCTCCCACCGCTGTTCCATGTGGTGCCACACCATGCACCATTGTCCTCCTCTTCCTCCTCAGGCTTCGCAGTAATGACAGTAACACGAGAGAGCAAGGAAGACCCTACCCGGTGATGACTTCACGCGCTCCTAGACTTGGCCCTAACAACAGTGTCTGAACTTGTATTAGGCAGGCCCTGAAAAAGAGTTCCCTGTTCTCCACCGAGTGCTCAGCACTGAGTGCTTCTGCCTGGGAATACAGGTGCCAGCTTCCAGCAGGTAAAGCACCTCTGAGCACTCGAAGTGAGAGGGCAATACCACTCACTGCCTTTTGCAGCCCCCAAGGGCTAAGACATTTTTTAAACAAAGCTAAGGAGCTGAAGCCGAACTGAGCAATTTGTCAGGTGATCAAAACAGAACTTAAGTAGTCACTTAGTAACATTTAGCTACTTGTCATTTAAGTAGAACAGAGAGAAAAGAATGAAGCAACTATGGGTGGTGCTGGACATGGGACCTTTTGCTGTGCTCCAGACAACAACAAAAATCCAGCAATGCTTTCCAAATTTTAAAAATTAAATACGGGTGTGTTTTTAGCAACTGCTATTTTCAATTTGTTTAAGCACAAAGCATACCAAATCAAGGTATATACACAAAACACAGCAGCCTGAAAAAAACTTGGAGGAGCCGCCTGGCACCAGTTGCTGTAATTGCTGTAATAATCCATAGTAAAGCCAAGAATTCAAGAGACATGGGACAGAATTGCTGGTGCCTAAGGATGCCACCCCAGCGATCCATGGCCACTTTATCTCCTTGCTACAGGCAGGGTCACAGGGTGTATTACATTGATAACAACTCTCCGTTGTCCCAAACCACCAACCTCCCACCCCGAGGGAAATCCCATGTATGTCCCCAGCAAGAGTGTCTATGGGCGCCCGCCTGCCCAGGGCCACACCGAGCAGTGACGTTTCTGAGGCCAAGGGCTATGCACTCCTGCTGAATCTCCACAGCAACACCCTCCAGTGCCACCCTGCCCAGTCTCAGCATGAGGTGGCTTCTGGTTGTCTCACTGTCACACCTTCCGAAAGACTGGCAGCAGTTCTTTTGGGTCTCGAGCAATGTATATGGGGAATGAAATTAGGAAAACAATACTTTTCAGAAAGCATTAGAAAGAAACCATAAATGTGCTGTAAATATACACGCAACAGTAACACCTGCCCATGCGTACAAACCAAGGAAACCCACCACAACCAACCATAACTTTATCAGAAGGCATACACACTGAGACAGAAGAATGTCAGGGGACGTTTCAGCTCCAGAGCCCTTCTGGAATTCTGCCAATTTAGAGTTCAAGACAGGTGCTTTAAAAAACTAAATAGTTCACCTGTTGCATGTCCTGTGCTTTACTAAGTCTTTAAAAAAGAAAAAAAAAAAAAAAAAAAGAAGTCAGTGGGTGTCTAATCCTACTCAGGTCACTTGGTGTTTCCCTCGTGTCTTTGGAGGGAACAAAACTCCATCCTTACCCCAAGGCCCCGCTTCTGTTAAACGTAACGAGAGCACTTCCCCTGCCTCTCACCCACGTGTTCTGGGGGGAGCTCTCCTTTGGTTTCCTGCACGCTCGTCAACTGCTGCCAAAAAGAAAGCAGGTACAAAAGAATTTTGAAAAACAGCCTGCAACTTTACATGAGCTAGATAGATATAAAGCCAGAGGAAGAAGTGCAGTGTGATTAGCATTAGCTAATAATTAGCAACATACACCAGTTGGAATACCTTTTGCTATCTACATCATGCAAATGCACAACAGAGGTATGACAAATAACCGCTGCTGACATGTGTGCGCACACACGCGCCCGCTCCCGAGGACCGCAAGCCTGTCTGCTCACAGCTACTTAATGAACGACAACACCTCTCTGCGCCTGGGTGCCAAACGCTTTCATCAGCATCCAAACCCAGCGCTGGAACCTCAGAGCGATTTTTGTAACAGATCTGCTTTAATTGCACGATCCTTTCAAGTACATTTGAAGCAGCGCTTGCCTGGCTGTGACGCCAGCCGGCTCGCACACGAAGGATATGGAGCCGTGCGGAGGAAGTGGGGCTGGTGGCACCTCGAGCTCAGCCCCACGGTGTGATGCTCCATCGCAGGTGGCACTGGAAGCACCGGGGCACGTATGGCCACCCCAGGGAAGGGAGAACTGAGCATCTCCGGGAAGCTGCTGCCACTGGCACGGGCTGTTCCCGCAGCTCACACCTAGGGTGTGAGCCCTGAGAAAACCCCAAATCAACACAGCTCTGAAAGTTCTCAGCTCCTGTCCCTCACCTGCCTGCAGTGAGCCTCACTCAGTTATTTTCTATCATTAATCTGTGATGTTCATATACATACAGACATATATATAACATACACAGTATATATTGAGCACATATATGCAAATAGTATACAGCGTGTATATACACACATAGGTATAGCACAGAGTAAAACACTTAGTTGAAACCTTTATAACAAGTAACTTCCACTGTAGCCACTTCTGCAGTGTCTAACCACTTAGGTATTTACACATCCAAAACCACCAGAAACATCTAAACAATAAACATGTGACAAACACCAGGTAAAAATATTTTACATTGTTACAGGCATTAAAAATATCTTCAGCTAATGGCCTAAAACATTAAGAAGCAGCCTCTGCCTCCCTTCGTGTTTTCGCTGCCTGTCTTAATTAAGTCAAATGTTAAAAGTTTCCAACAAGACAGTACTAGGTGCACTTTCCTCCATATTAAAAAAAAAACCTATCAACAAGTATTAATTTTCTCTTTACATATATTTAAAACCACACCAGTAACCACGCTTGGAACTAGGTACAAAAAACTGTGTTGCTGTTGCCAGCTGTCTGCTGGCAGAAAGTGAAAACAAATGCATTTTCTCAAGGAATTTAAAGAGCCTTTCTGTATGCTACACCCAACCAATGCATTGCCCTGAACAGTTCAGTTCTCAACATCTCTTTTCTGCTCTTCCCCTGCCCATGCTTTTAAAACCAAGTCCTTTCTCCTTCAGTATCCATCAGTGCTGTGACAGCATCTATCCTCCTGCAGCATCGTGCCTTTTTTCTGTCTTCTGCCTCTCCTTTTAATTTCTTTCTTTCTTCCTTCTGCTTCATCTTCTTGTCTAGTTAGAGATTTAACCACCTCCTTACACATTTTATTTCTGTAAGCTGAAGAAGGCCCGGGGTGGTCACCTCCTCTTCCCCTTTGACTACTCTCCTTTTTCAGTTCCCTCTGAAGATCTCCATTTCTGCACCCGTGGCCTCCACCATCTCACCCACAAGCATCTTCCCCAGCACCAGGCTCACCCTGAGGCAAGGAGGGGTGGCCACCACCATGCTCCAGTCTCTGCTCGGAGCCCCAACCACGGGACCACGGCCAGGAGGAGCCCGGTGGCGTGGGGGCCACTTCCCCATCCACCCCCTGTGCCACGCTTGTCAGACAGCTTGTGAACCGAGCCAAGTCTGGATCACAAGTCCTACGAGGAGCAGCTGAGGGAGCTGGGGTTGTTCAGCCTGGAGAAAAGGAGGCTGAGGGGAGACCTTACCGCTCTCTGCAACTACCTGAAAGGAGTGTGTAGTGAGGGTGTCAGTCTCTTCTCCTAAGCAACAGTCAATAGGACAAGAGGCAATAACCTCAAGTTGCACCAGGGGAAGTTTAGGATGGATATTAGGAAAAATTTGTTCACCAAAAGCATTATCAACCATTGGAACAGGCTGCCCAGGGAAGTGGTGGAGTCACCATCCCTGGGAATATTTAAAAGATGTGTAGATGTGGTGCTGAGGGACACGGTTTAGGAGGTTTCAAACCCAAATGAGAAATAATTCCAAAGTCATTTTTTTCTGCATTTTTAAAATCAGCATTTGAATTAATTATCTGCATGATTCAAAACTTTTAAAAGTAAAATGAGCAACACTGCATACAACTTGCACTTTGGAACACGCACCTCTATTCAAAGGAACCAGGCACACAGAAAACCTTAATCATTTAAGATTAAGGCTACTTAAATTACTGCCATTTAGCATTACCAACTATAGACCAAGGCAGTTGTCGGCTCTGACAACTCACCGACGGGTGTCTCTCCTGTCACCGCTGCCACCAGCATCACCGACAGGCTGAACCCCACACTCCCTTCTGAGCAGAGGGCTGCAAGGTCCTGCTCCACTGAAATTTAACTGAGGAGGGCAGGCAAATGATAGCACGATAACAGTAATCATTGTAAGGCCTCTGAAGAAGGCAGAGTATATACACCAGACTTTGACTCTGTGTACAATTTAAGCTTATTTCAGCCAATTTCCAGGCTTTAGGAAAGTAATCTTCCAGGAAAGCTTTAAACACAGTAATCCATGATCTAATAAACTGAATACAGTTGCCAAAAAGCTGGTATTTCTGCCTTCTCACAATGGCATTCTTACCATATTTTAACGATACAAGTAGCTGTACCACAAACAAAAGTCAGCTTCATCACACTGAGCAGACATTTAAATTTTGGTTTACATATAACCACTGTGCCCCTCTCCCTCATGTACGTATCTAGATATTTCTGAAAAATTATACAGGCTATTTATATGGCTGGTCTTATTTTCCAGTTTATGCAATAGCACCCGTTCTTCTCTCATTCGAGTCACTAGGAAACCCACTGATCTAAAAAAAAAATGATTACATGTGTTTCTATTAAACTCTTCCTAAAGAGTTCAGTAAGCTTCCTTGCAAATTTATCTCCCCTCTGCATTTTCATAGGGGACAGTGCAGAAATGACACCCGTGTTCACTGCTCTGCTTGCACATCAATGAAATCAACACTAAGAATGTTTTCTGAACATAAAATACAACTTGCAAATAAGTTGTTACAAATAAGTTACTAGGGGAGCCAAAAAAGTTTAAATACTTCTAAACACTTTTTCCAGTGATATTTTAAACTATTATCCAATTATATAATGATATTACCTTTTTTAGTTCAATTAGGAAGGTGGAGATAGCTTTATTTTCAATCCAATGAAAAGCTGAGTTGACTTTACAGTCTGGAGATGCTTTTAACAAGTGCTTTCAAGAGTTTATAATAATTTCCAAAAAAGATAGTTTTAACTGAAGCTGCATGGTACTACAATTCTAAGAATTCCTATTTTCCTCCTGTTCAGTCCAGACACAAAAAAAGATTAAAATATGTAATTCTAGATACTGCGTGCTTACCCTTTTGCTGCAGCTATATTTTGCCAGTTTGCAGTTCCAGGCACGTTCACTTCTGTGCAACAAACGTTTGGGCAAGAGAAACTCCCCTGACTGACAAACCCCACCATAAGCCCCCCCAGCATCAACTGGAAATATTTAAATCACAAATTACTTTTTAATTTCTTCCACAAAACAATTCCTCTCATTCCACTATCAAAAAGGACTTTGCATTTTAAGGTACTTTACTTTGAAATAAAGTAAATTATATATCCATGAGTATCCATCCATCTATTACCTGCATGCCTTGTTCAAGGGAAGCATCTTACTCTGCTCCGTAGAACACGAGGTGCAGCCTCAGTATTCAATAAAAACCAGGAATAAATAACGCCGTAATAAATAGAAAGAACCGACTTTCTGTTTCCTCTGAGGAGCATCTAGTTTGAGTGTGAAATCTTTAATCATTCGGTTTGCCCACTCAGTTTTTTTCCTAACTTGCCTGTATTTCTATTCAGTTGCAATCACTGCATAAATCCAAGCTGTCTTTTAACTCAGTTCATTGCAGGGAAGATTTTACCAAGTTACGGGACAAGCAAGGGGATGATCTTCTGAACATGCCCCACCACTAGAAAGCTGAATGACAGGCAAAATTGACCATCAAAAGCTGGCTCTAGACCCTGATTCCACCATAGAAAATGGGGAGCGAGAAGAGAGCTAGCAGCCTGCCCAGCTTCAGCTGTACAACGTGCCTCGAGCTGCTGCCTGCTGACGGCTGAATTCTGCTTGAAGAGCAGGGCCCAGCGTACAAATCTTTTTTCTCCAAGTACTTGCTTCATCAATGTCAGTTTATAGTGAGTCCCAAGGTCCCAGAAAACACTTCATTCTGTCTGTTGTTTTCAAAACACTTCAGTTAAATGTGCATACTCTTGTTCCTATATTAATAAATGAATTAAATATGTGCACTGTTCTTGACACCGCTATGCTAGCTACGACACACTGCTAAAAATCTGCCAGGCTCCTGTGAAGTGAAAATCTCTCCATGGGACAGTCAAGGCTGGAAAGAATTCTCTCCAAAAAAAAAAAAGCAACCTCTCCCTCGCCCAGTACAGAAGACCAGCACTGCAATCGCACAGGATTTTAGACTGAATCCCATCAGGATAAAGAAATTAGATTCTGGAATGGATCATCAGTCTGTGCTCATAGAGTGTAACCACTGTCACAAATTCATCGTGGCACTCTGCTTCCTCACTGACACACTTTTACACACCCTCAGATTAGCCCCCTCTCTACGCCACCGCTTCCTGGCCCCTTGGGCACATAAGGGTACGTGCCTTCCCCTGCAGCCAGGAGGGCAACATGGACACTGGAGTGCCAGGTGGGCACTTACATAAAGGACAAATTCCATTCTTTGCTGGTCTTCTTTTTCAAATCTCAATTTCACAGCTATTTATGTTTATATTTAAGCCTGGAAACTATCCCATTCAATTTCAGTGAAATCCTGCTGACAAAAAATAAACAGCTTTGTTTCCTCAAAAAACTTCTCCTTTCTTCAAATAGTATTCTCTTCCTTTTTTACTAACTCTCTGTACTGTTTCGCCAAGTTAGGAATAGTCCAGAGGAATCTGGAGCCGAAGAGAGTCTTTCCAGGAACTTCACAGAACTTGAAGTGCTCTCGAGATGCAAACTGGATCCAAACCTGCTACCCGTGCCGGCCCCTTCAAACCTTCCTGCTAAAGCACCCCCGCTCTTCAGCAGCCTTTGAGCAGACTTCCAAAGTATCAGCATTTTCCCATCGGAGCAGCACTAGTGCTCCTAGCATCCCTTCTCCGGAAAGCGAGAGAACTTTTCAGGATCTCCAGGGCTGACAGCTGGCAGTTAAAGTGTACTGGGGTACAAAAGGCTGCTGAGTTTAGCACTTCTGCCAACTGGAAAGTTTATGCAGTGACTGGGACATAAAAAAATGCAACCTGAGGAAACAGATCCTATTTGATTATCAATATATCTGCTACATCCAGGAATGCCCCTGAAGCATGGACACCACCTCTGGAGGCAGTGCCCACGAAAAGCAGCTCTGTTTCTCTGTAACGGAGGAGATCTCAAACCAGCACTGCCTGGGTACACAACCAGTCTCCAGCACACCTTCTGGTGGACCCGTGAGGTCTCCTACATTGCTGCTACTAATCCAGCAGGAGCTCAGGAATCTGCTGCATCCCACAGCCTGCCATTGCTGATGTGAAGCACTCCAGCATCACTACACCCCACAGATGAAGTAGCTGGATTTGTTACTATTCTTTAAAAATCCGCTTCATCAGATGTTAATATTTTCCTCTATTTGATCAAAACGTTGCAGTGCTTCCAACTACCTCAACGGGTGTTCTCTATCAGTTAAATTATGAGACGTTCCCTAATGAAGGGGATAAGTCGTAAGTATTTCAATAAATTCAAACATGAACCCTAAAAAGGTTTTCTTATTTGCATAATCCTGTGTTTCAGTAGCTGACAATTCAGCGTTTACTTAAATCTTATTTCAATAGCTGTAATCCTTCTAGTGGCACCGTGCAAATGAAGGAAAGAGACAGAACTCTGGATTAGAATAAAAGCATCTCTTTTGTTATTTTATACAGGGAACTAAATTAAGCGCCGCTGTGCAGCCCTGGGCAGAGAAGCTAAAAGCCTGGATCCCCAGCCGTTGCGTGGGACTTGCAGTCAGGCAAGCAGGGCCCAGCTGCCACCGTGCTGCTCGCGAGCAGATTCACCTGGACAAGTCCAGTCCCTTGCAATTAAGGCTGCCAGCAAACTCCCCAATTAGCACAGCCGGCAAGACAGAGACTCGATGAGGTGGCTTCATATCCTTTAAAGGCTAGAAAGATCACCTTCTGATTTTCCCCAAGCAGTTCAACACAATGCTGGTGGGAGGAAACACACAGTCAGGCAATTGGTGGGCAAAATCAAGCAATTAGTGTCACTGAAATTGCTTGTCACCTGGGATCCTGGTCCATAAAGGGGAGAGCTGCCCCGGCGTCGCAGGCAGCGCTGCCCTGGCTCTGCTTTCTCCCTTTTGTTCCCTTTGAAAGCATCACAAAGCAAGGGAATGACATAAGATACACAGGAATGGTTTTTAATTGCTCTTCACCAAAGCTTTCTCTACCCCAAGCCTGTGCACTGCTGTCCCTGCTCTGGTCCAGACCCCGACCAGCAGTAGGACGGTGCCAGGAGCTGGTTCCCAGGGCGAGAACCGCTGCTGCGGATGAGGGAGAGCAGATGCTTGGCTCTCCACTGAGCCTTGCCCCACCACCCATCACCAATCCATGGGGAAACACAACGTGGCGCAGAAGGAAGCACAAGAAAACAGAGAGAGGGTTGAAGAGATGCCTAGTACTAATCACCCCCCAAAACAATGCTGTTTTTTCTCGTAACAGGGTTTTCACAATCTGACCAAATGAGTAGGACAGTGGCAGATTTGCCTTGGCTTTGAAACTTCTTCTCTAGAAGACTGGCCATTTCCAGACACTAGACACAGCTCGGACACGGGAGCTATTCCTGACACCGTGCACAGGCTTCTATGCAGCACCCAGGGCAGCATTTCCTAAATGGTGTCCAGTGGGGCTAACAAGGCCATGCAGTCCCAGCGAAGAAACATTAATGCTTCTCCAAAGTCAAAAACCAGATGTGATCATTCGGTCTTGAATGTAATTCGTCGGAAGCAACAAATTTAAGATTGAACCTTGGCAACAAGGCATCTGCATTCAGAAAAACAGAGCAACAGAGACTTGGGGTCATCCCGGGAAGGAGAGGGGCCTCACAGGCTGCTTCTGACCACCCATTGGAAAAGTTTAGGAAAAACGAATGAATATTCTAGACATGAGGTTTTCTTATTTTATGCCTCTTAAAATTGTCCCCACAAATTAGTTCAGAATTTTACTCATTTTGACTGTACCCAGCAGAGTTCCTGACTGTACGAAATAGAAACCAGCGTGGATTTCTGTTATGTACAGCCTCGTAAAAAAATGACAGCACAAATGCTGCAATGCAATATTTTAATTTCTTTTTAATTTCTTCCTGCAGATGTAGAACTGAAACTGTAATATGAGCTCGGAACACCACAGTGAACCATAACTCTTTTGTCTGAATATCTGATAAGATTTCAAAATGCCATTTATATTCCCATAGAGGAACATGCACGGTTTCAATTGTTTGCTTTTGTAATGGACTATTTGCCACTCAGCCTAACAATTGCACCATTTTCCCAATGTATTTGCCGCTTTCCTTTTGCTTCCTCTTCTGGAGCTTAGCCTACTGGCAGACGCACAGGCTGAAGAGGAGAAAAATGGCAAATCAGATCTCAGGAATTTGAACACTGTTTATATTTTCATTTTTTTCCAAGGGTTACTGCTTTACGAGTTTCCTTGGAATCAGATGTGTGGTCCATCTGCCTCCCAGCCCCTGAGCCAAACCTCACCTCCACACCCCGAATGCTGTTAGTGCCTCACACTCGAGTGATGCCGCACACTCCAAAGTTAAAATTACTAAAAAATCACCCACTAAAGTGTTCTGTAACTATGTTTCTGGATTTTTTTCTTCTGCCTTAATTAAAGGAGAGATAGAGCCAATGATCTGCCATTCTCACATTACTAGTGAAATATGTCTACAATTATCTCCTTTTCTTTGCATTAAAATAAATAAATAAGATTCTTATTCTATACCCATAGGTTAAGTATAACATGAAAGAGAATGACACGTCTAAAAATCATTATTTTTTGAAGTAGTGACAAAGTACAGAGATTTGAACAATTAACAACTACATCTCTGAGGTGGTAGAAATAATGTGCTCAGTGAGTTAATCTATAATGATAATAGAACTGCATTTATATATTTTTAAGGCTTCTCGGTAAAAAGCTGCATGTCACTTTTACAGAGTTCAGGAGTTTCATTTTAAAAAATGAAACTTCTACAACAGAAGATAAAATACTAACATACTATATATTAGTGAATCTAGACACAAGGCACCACCGCTTCAAACTCAGACATCACCAGTGAAAAGACTTGAACTTCCAGTCTCTAGCTTTTTCTTAGATTTTGAAAAAAGCAGAGAAATGTTGAAGTTAAAGACATTTCAGCTGTTGAAGGAAGAGCAGGAAAAAACTTTTATATTTCATTGGGTCATCCAATTTGAGCATGAAGTAGCTGCCTTTGCAGGAGCATAACTTGCGAGAGCAAAAAGTTGTTTGAATGTTGCGGTGCCCGTAGTGGACAGCAGCTCCAAAGGGACAAACTATGATTCAGCCCAATCCTGTGTGTTCACCAAGTCCTCCAAAATCATGTGAAGTTCAGATCATTTAGAACTGGCATGTTTTGGATCACAACAGTTCGCACCCCCCGGAAAGCCCACTGAGTACAGCGGAGAAGCGCCAACGAACAGCCGTGCTGATCACAGCCAGGCAGCACGACAGCAAAGACAGTCCCAGTCCCCATCACCCTGTCCCCACTTCCATCCTTGCTGTTTTTATACTTTCAAAAAATCATGGCTAGGGAAGACGGCGTGGCAGCCAGAGGATGCGGCGCGCGCAGACAAGCTGCAGGCAGCCTGACGGGGTGTCCTCGGCGCATCTGCAGCCGCCCACAAGATTTGCATTTGACATCCATCTCCTCATTGTTAAGACATCTTTATCTCAGTTTTCAGGAAACGTCAGATGACTCATATATCGGAACATCTGATGAAGCTAACGTAATTTCAAAAATGAATTCTACTTAGGCATATTTTTCCAAGCAAAAAAATGAAGAAAAATGTTTTAAAATTATGCTAAAAATCTAATTTCTGTTGCAAACTGGTTTCCTGATTTAGGAACTTCAGAGCTAATTTCTGCTATAGACAGTTTAGCTGGCTTTTAGGCATCCAATTTTAGGAAAAAAATCCTACAGCGTTTAAACAACGGAGAGCCAGAGCTGGAGCTGACTCAGCCACTCAAATGCACAATTTGAATATACTACATAATCATTCTCGTTTTAAAATTATCCTCCTAATATCTAAGGGCTAGATTATCCCACATGCATTTATCTTGATTAATGCACTACCCTAAGGACAGCCTTGCCGCTTTCATTAGGACTGATTATGAAGCAGGGTATTCACCGGCGGGATGATGAAATCTTGCTGTGATTGTCGTGGCCCTGACCTCCTCCTTGCACTGCCTCGCCGGGGTCACAGAAACGTGTGTGTGCCTCCCTTTCTCTCTGCCACACTTCTAATTAACATGTAACAAGCGCCGCTTGTTACCAATTCAGCTTTAAGAAAGAACCCATCAGGTGCACACACGGGACTTGTTTCCCAACAGACGACACGTGTCCGGAGACAAGCGCTGCCGTCGGTGTCACCGCTCCACGAGGTGCCTGCTGGTGGCAACACAATGTGGGGGAGAAATCAGAGGGAGCAGATGCCTCCCTCTTTTTGCCCCAGACCAACATACACGGGTTTTGCTTCCATTTCACAGGGAGGGAAAAAATAATAAAAAAAAATAATCTTTTACCCAAGCTGAAAGTTCCACTTCTGAAATCTCTCTTTCCCTCTGGATGAGTCGCCCTTGCTGGTGTCCGTCTGCCAGCTCCGTGTGCCTGTCCCTGCCCAACACCCACCGGGACACCTGGGACGGAGGCCAGGGCTGAAGGGTACTGCCATTTCACGGGGTCCCCGCAGAAAGTATTTGCTTGGCCTGTTTGTGTTCTAAATTTAGCAGAGCACACCGGCCATCGCCAGCTCATGAGCAAGTATCGCTCCCAGGGGCTGCAGCGCTCTGCAGCGCTGACACACACCTGCCTGGTGGCAGAAAATACAAAACATTTTTTCTAAGACATGCTGATTCTTGGGATAACTACGAGTGAAAAACGCAATTATCGTTTGTAAAGAAAAATTCAGTAACTAAATATCTATCTTATGTCCAAGAGACAATGCAAGAATAGCTATTTAATACTGATATTACGTGTATTTATAAGAAATCAAGTATTTTAATAGTAAGGTCAATTTTTAGGTGTCCTGCAGTTTTAGTAAAGAGCAAGGACATTACACCCACACTGAGTTATTGAAATATTAAAAATTACTTCTGAATGTCCTAATAAAAAAATCTTTTTTTTCCTTTGATAAACTATTAACTTACCTTGCAGGGTCTAGACAAATCTGGTATAATGTTTCCCTAAATCCTTTCTCCATAACATCTAAAGTTTGTGATATTGCAGAAAAGGTAACAAAGTAACTAGTGCTTGTTTAGTCCAATGCACAAAAATTGACAAAGAACAGAAACAAAAGCAAAACTGAGCAAACGGCTGTTCTGCTATGTGGATGGGACAGGAAATTCAATGAGGAGATATTCCACTTTCTGTTTAACAAAGGTGTTTTCATACCTTGGTTACAGAAGTTATAGAAGTTATAGTTTTAGAAGCTTTTTAACTAAAAAGGGCAGTGCTGGGGAGCGAGCAGCATCCCCAGCTCCAGCAGGACCCAGACCTGCTCCCGGGGCTGCAGCGAGGGGGACCCCCGCACCCCGGAGCCTCTCCAGCTCACAGCAAACCAGGAGCAAACCTTTTAGCACCAGCACAAGCAAACATACACAGTAAGCAGTGTGTATTTTTAAACAGCAGGCTCCTTCCCAGCTTACAGCTCAGCTACTGCGCTGACTTCACCTGGGCAGCAGAAGGCTCTTCTCCACAGGGCATTTTGAAGCAACTCAATAACGCCGTAGTGTCACTCACCTACAGCCACTATACACGGACCTTGCAGCTCTTTACAAAGGTGATCATTATCTCCTTCATTAAGAAAGGAAGCGGAAGGGCCCTGCTGACGGCAGCAGAAGAGCCAGCAGGCCGGCAGGGACCGAGAAGCCTGGCTGTCCCTGGCTGGTCCCTCATCAGGACACAAGCTCATGCTGCCGCTCCGGCCCCAGCGCCACTGGCTGCCGCCTCCAGCACCGAGGTTTTAAGGCACTTCCCATCACCAGGGGCCTCAGAAACCCGAGCAGAGGATGCTGATGGACAGCAAACTCAGGAGGTGCCTCCCACAGTGAAGGAGATTCACATCCAGTTCACGTCCACTTAATTCTGGTGACTTCTTTCAAACTTTTTGTTGGACCCTCACTCTGAAAAGCGCAGGTCAACGGGGTAATGCCACCGTGACCGCCCTGCGCTGTGCCATGAAATACCAGCTGGTGGGAAATCAAAACGGGGAGTAAATACATCTTCACTCTCACACAGAGGCAGGGTTAAGCCTCCACGGCCAGGCCCATATTCCCGGCAGGTACGCCACTGTGGGTGCAGCGCTGTGGCACGGCCACTGCTGACACACCAGCGGGACAGTTGTGGTGACACCCGTGGTGCAGCATCCTTGCAGCAGCAGCTGGCCCACGCCATTGCATGCCTTGCTGTGCAGAAGTGCCAGGCAGGCTCGCTGCCCTCAGGGCTGGGACACCCCATCAGCACTGGCAGCCCCTGGCACTGCTCCCAACACCAATGCTTTTTTTTTTTAATGCATAGAAACATTTTTTTTCCACATTATAAAATGAATTTTTCTTTACTCCTGCCTAATAATAATATCATTTTTAAATAAATTTGAACAACACAAATGAAAACATTTCAATATCTGTAAGTTAAAGCACGGCTAAGGGTGGTGGGGCTGGGTATTTCAGGCCAAGAACACTTTAAAGGTTCACCCCCGTTGTGGTTTATCTCCAGCCAGCAGCCAGGACCACGCAGCCACTTGCACAGCTCCCCTCTTCACCAGAACGTCAGGGAGAAAAGGAGGAGATCTGATCTGAGACATGACACATTTTTAAACTCAGGAGCATTGCAGTATTTATATAAAAAGGCTATAAACTCCCTTCCTGCCCAGCTGCCACTGCGATCGGGGCCTGGCTGCACAAGCGACCTGCAGTAGCTGGTTACAGCTACAACTCCCTCCCCAGAGCACGTCTCCGCCATGAGCCAACTCCATCCACCCAAGCTCGGCTCTGTTTCCCGGGATTTGGACCCAAGAAGAGAAAATTAGACTGCAGAAAAATTTGACAGGCATATTTCTGTTTCCCAACTTCTGATTTTTTTATGATTCTACTGAATTAATTCTGTACTGTTTGTGGGATGAGTATTTTAAATGTTAAGATAATTTAATTCATAAAAAATAAGCAGAAGGGACTGGGATTCACATGTTTAACACCTATGGCTGAAACTACAACTATAGTAAAACAGCAGCCATACATTCACAGCACCTAACTCGGATATGCCTCCTAAAAATCACCGTGCAGCTGTACCCTCTCTGCTGCAGCCCTGTCTGCACATCTAGAGGCACCTTGTCTTCTGCTGAGTGTCGCCCTTCCCTTAAGCAAGTGCATTTGTGAAAAAGACAGGATAACCACAGCAGTTCCAGAGGCAGAAATACAAGCAGGGTGCTCACAGGCACCCAAGCCACCTAGGGAGGAAAACACCCTTCTAAGATTCACCATCAGCTGTCCAGAGACACCAACAACCCGCTGGTAATTACGAGATGGAAACAAATCATCATATTGCTTACGTGGTTTGTGCTATTAAAAACAAAGAATCCTTACAGTGACTTTGCTGTTTCTACATGAAGTGCCCTTTATTCCACTACAGGCAGAAAATAATTTGGAGGCAAAGAACCAGTCACTGTAGCCATACCAAAGGACTTAAACCCTGCCAGGCATATTTTCCCTTTATTCCCCCTATCCTTCCCCTTCCCCTGAGGAAAACAGCAAAACAAATCAACAAGCATCAATAAAATAACAGCAGCAAAACATCCCACTGCTGGCAGCCAGCAATTGCTCCCTGTCGGGCTCCAGGGTTTCTCTGGCTACAACTGCTTCTTTCATTAACCATATATCCTTGAAAATAATATAATATTTACTCACTTTCAATGAGTCAAAGCAGGCGATTACGCGTCCGTTTTCAACTTGGCAGCTTTTCGATGGGTGTGCAAATTTACATTCCGTGTCTGGTCGTGAGCAAGTCCCCCTTTGAAACTCCCTACACACTTCCAGCGTTAGCCATTTTGTGTCCCGAATCGGCGTGACACTAACAGCCATCTTTAGATTTTACAGGTAGTTAAAATTTCCAATAAAACGGACAAATGAGGAGCTGAACTGATAAACTGGAAATGATGAAAACGCCACCTCCAGAATACTTTTTTTCCCCTGCTCCCTATTTTAAAAGTACGTGTAAAACTGGGTGGCTGCAACCTCAAAGACGTGCCACCAGGAGTTCACAGTGTGACACTGTTAATCGACAGAGGTTTCGTACTTAGAGAAACGCTAGGATTACCGGCAAGGTGAATGTTAAAAAGTGCGGCCTCGTGTGCTCAGTAACCCATCCTGAGCGCCCACCGGGGCCCACGCTGCCAGCATGAAAACACGGCAGACCCTCTGACACGGGATTTCCGAGCTGCTTTCCGTAAAGTTGTCTGAAAGGTAATCTCCACGCAGCGGAATTTGCAGCGGGGTTTTGTGGTGCAATCGGTATCGATTAGTTTGGCATAGAGAGATGCAGCAATTTAGAGCAACGATCAAGACTGGGTTTGTTTTGGGGTCGCTTTTGGGGTTTTTTTGTTGGTTTGTTTTTTTTTTCCTCCTCCTCTCCTTGATTTTCGGGCAGAAGATATCTGACCTTCTCAGCACACTTTTATTTTTACAGTAAAGCAGCCTGCGGCAAGGCCCGCCAGCGCCCTTCTCCCGGCCGGGGTGCAGCGGGGGTGTCTGGCGGCGGATGCGCTGTCGTCGCTGGCAGCAAGCAAGGCAAAAAGCAGCGGCGGCGGCGGCTCTAGCAGCGGTCCCAAGCAGCAGAGACGTCAGGAAAGGCACTTCTTAGTACCAACCTGTAGAGAGAAGAGACACGTTACAAGTCAGCGGGCGGCTCTCCGCGGCGCCCCGCCGCCGCCGCCCCGCGCAGGGCACTCACGCCAGCCGGGCTGCCAGGAGAGGGGCCGCTTCCCCGTGCGGAGCCGGGGCATGATGGGGAGCCAGCCAATCGCAGAGAGCCTTGCAGCGATATTCCGGGCAGGGAGCCAATGGCGGGGGGCCGTCTTATGAAAGGTCGCGCCTGTCAGACGCTGGCTGCGCTGCCCCGAGCCCGCCCGCCCGCCCGACGGGGCTCGCCCGGCCGCCGGAGGACGAGCCTGCGGGC
>JAOXJK010000051.1:10111104-10130211 GCA_025774025.1 Xenus cinereus
CCCAAAAAACCCAAAACCCAACCTTTAACTTCTTTCTGAAATCTGTTTTTTGGAGTTACTCTCTTTCTTCCTCATCCTACCTCCCCAGCAGTCTGATGTTAACAGGACAAAAGCAATCTATTATTGGTAAATTTTCATAGAGGGAAAACTTTGCATCACATTTCATTTTGTACCTAGAAGGCAACTTTGGACTGCCTGACTTCCTGGTTGGGGATGATTATAATGTAAATGTATTTTGTATTACTGAAATATTTTAGAGTTTAAATTGTTGATTTAGTTCATGGCATGGTTCATTTATTCATGAAAGCGTTTCCCAAAAGGGATACCTATTTAGTTACCGTGTAATATTTAGATGTTGATTTAGGCTTTGCCATTATGATACTGTAACACAAAGAGAAAACCCATATGTGTTATGTCATGGGTATGTTTTTTATAAATCTAACAAGTTACTGGACTTCATGGGAGGAAACTCTGCCTGGAAAGTTGAAGTGTCTGTATGGTAAGTTTGTGGTCTTGATGGCTGAAGGTGTTGGCATTAGCTTGACATATTTACAACAGTTGTTGACATACCAATGGATGTGTTGTTATTTAACAACACCCAGCACTCATTGTATTTTAAATTTAATTAAAGAAAATGTAATAAAAGTAAGGGAATGTAACACATGGTTAACACAGAGAAATACTTGGGAATAGCTTCTTATTTTAATGCTAAGATCAGCGCTGAGTTTTGATGAGATTTCCAGTTTCATTACCTTAGGTACCAAACAGGTGCAAGGAAGATGGAACTAGACTTTCCTCCATAGCACCCAACAATGGGTCAAGAGACGATGGGCACTCTTTGAAATATAGGAAATTCTGTCTGAACAGACAAACTCTTTTTTTTCCCTTTTGAAACTGTGAAAATGGTCAAATGCTGGACTAGGTTGCTCAGAGAGGTTATGGAGCCTCCATCCTTTGAGATACTCAAAGCTCAACTGCCCAAGTCCTTGAGAAACCTGCTCTGTGGCAGGGGGTGGTGAGGGGAAGGAGTACCGAAGCTGACCAGAATTCAGGATGAAGGAGGGAACCTAGAGGTGCCCTCCAACCTCAACTGCTCTGTGATTCTGTGAAGTAGCAGAAGATGTAGATGGAGGCCTAATATTCTCGTAAAGATGATGCATGCAAAGCTGTCTTCCTGATTCACACCCTGTCAGAAACTGTACTGCAAATCTGATGACTGCAGTATGCTGTGAGCGTCACAAGCTTGCTCATTTTCAGAAAGTAATGAAAGAAGTTGGTGTCAGGCCATACTGCAGGTGAACGGCCAGCTTCGTGCTGAACACCATCCGCTTAAAAAAACATCCAGACATGTAAGAAATGAGAGGATAAACCTTGCCCTTCGGATGGCAAAGTGGAATGGGTGTTTCTTTGAGACCAGTTTCAGGTGCCCAGCTTTGCCATAGAATCTGGTGCTACATGTAAATATAACTCCATAATAAATTATAACTTGTCCTGCCTGGGGATCTCAGAAGAGCTGCCTGGAGCTCAGAGCAGAGAGGCCCTCACAGCAGTGCCTGCAGGACAACACCGACTACGGGAATTCTCCTGCCGACACCGGAACCCCCAGCAGCATCCTGCATTTAGGGGAAAAGCTGGTCATGTCCTCATCTCTCTAAGATACTACTCCCTAATTTGTACATTCCCCCTCCACCTCCCAAAGCAGCATCACTGGCATCAGAAATACATCTTCGTAAAGCAGTGCTGGTCAGCGTGGATGCAAACCGACAGGCAGGGAAAATCTGAGGAGTCTTTTTCTAGGGACTAAGTGATTAGAACAACAAACTACAGCAGAAGTAAAGCACACCTAATGCAGCTAATAAGATTATAACGGGCACCGTGGTTTCCTTGCCAGGACACTTCTAATCATGCTGACATTTTTAATCCCCGTTAGCAAGAGAGAAACAACTATGTATAATTACTTGCAAGCACAAGTTAACAGCTAGGTGCCTTCTTGGTAAACACAGATATTCATTTGCTTCAACTGCTTAAAATTCAGAAGACAGTCATCCCATGCCAGCAGCGACTACCGATCAGCACTTGGGGGTACAGCAGAGACTCAGATCTTGGAAACTCATTCCATAACAAGTGCTCAGCCAAACAAGTTTGGTTCTCCCACCTGCACCCCCCTACCCAGCCATGACAGGTTAGCACCAAGAGATTTGAAAGCGGCTCAGAACAATATGCCGGGATCTCATGATGCGACCTGCCCCGGCCACATGCCAGCGGGCCCATATGGGTACCCTGGTGGGACAGGCTCCAGGCGTCCCCCGCCACCTCACACAGGACTGCCCTTCACATCAGACAGCTTTCAGAATCCCAAAACCCATCACCCAGCCTCCAGCCAAGGTGAACCGCAACCCACCCTGTCCTCCACAGATACAGATAATAGATGTATCCGCTTCCTCCCACCATCACTCTTGCACAGCACAAAACGCCAACTTTTGAGTGTTATTTTGTTACGAATGTTTACTCCCCGCGGGACCCTCAGGAGAGGGTGATGCCGATGCAGGCTGTAAGAGCCGTACAACAAAGCTGTGAAATAGCTCTGAGCAGGGATTTTCTCCTGCTCATCAGTTTGGTATACAATCCACACCAAGCATTGATTTTTCCAAACACCAAGAGGAGTTAGAGCAGCAATTGAGATATTTTACATGCTAAAGCCAAAGCAAGTTAAAGGCCACATTTTCAAAACAAGATATTTAATTTCACTCTCATTATAAGAGCAGTCAGCCCTAACGAGGAAAGAAAGATAGCATGAAGGCAACATACAAAATGAAAACAGATGAAAACTATCTTTTGTGCTCACTTGTAGTGAGAGGAGTAATCTCCCTGGTAAAATTCACAAAACTATGTTTTATTCCTAGCTTTGTAATAACTTTGGAGTCAGACTAGCCGCTTACTTGCGGTGAAGTCCTCCTCCTCTTGAGGTCAATGACATATCTGTAACTGCATTAGAGGAAGCTGAATTTCACCCTTCATCCTTCAGGCTGCCAGGTACAAAAAGAAAAGTATTACTCTGAGGAGCTGTGATGCCTCAAAGGTAAATCTTCTGGATGTGAAGAAATGCCAGATGTATATTTTGTCTGTGCAGTTACTTGAAGAAAAATTGTTTTGTCAGAATTTGTTATCTACCTGAAAACATAGCCAGAAATGTCAGCTTTAAAAATAGCCTTCTAGCAAAAATAAAGACTGACTTCAGACCAGAGGTCTGTCTTCAATATCTCCACTAAATAAAGGAAGATGTTGGCATAGAATTATAATTTTTTTTTTATCTGCATAAACTATTTTCCTCTCAGTTTGAAATTATCTTGTGATATTCTAAGTCAATGAGGAGTCCCCAATAAGCCTCAAATACTAAAGGATATCACTGGACATCACAAAAAACCCAGCACATACATTGACGTCTCTCTTTGAGCTGTCTCTGATAAACTAGGAAAGACTGCAACAAATCCAGAGGGAGGAACTGTAGTGAGAGGACAAGAACGGGGTTGAGATGATTCTTAATAATTTTTTAAAAAAATTAATTAAAATGTATTTGGGGGCTGACAGTTTCCAGACTCCACCTAGTAGGCCATTCAGTACTAAAAGCTGTTCTTAATCCACAGCTGGTTTTTGCAGTTCATCTTCTGAAATTTGAAAGTGTTTGCTACTTGTCTTGGGACTGTTGCAACATTGGTTTGGACAAAGCATAACCTTGCCTTCAATGATTATTGGGAATAGAAGGAAAATGAAGCTAAAAATATTGAAAGCAAATTAAGAAGTGATTCTCAGAAGGCAAAAGAGAGAAATAACACTAAGTCATGCCTTACGAGGGTAAGAGGGCTGACTTAGTTGTCTGCTGAGCTGGGTCAATGAAAACGATTAAGAAACAGCTCAACAAATCAACGGAAAGGTTATCTGGAAATGCCCAAGAAAGTGAAACTAACATAGAAAGGACCATGTGCTTATGGTTTCTAAGTTATGATTAAATATGTTCAATTTTTATTATTTTGCGTTATTGTTATAAAGAAATGTTGTACAGCCAGGTTAACGATATGTTTTTCCTCCTGTCTTCATTACAGTCTTTGACACAAAAATAAGTTATCTGAACGGGAGTGTCTCGCTGCACTGGGAACTGTTCCCGCGGAGCCATTGTTTTCACTCTTCCTGTAACTGGGTTTGCTGGACGTTCCTGTTTTCTCTATCTCAATTCACACACGTCTCTCAGAAAGAAAGATGTATAAAGCTGTACAGGCAAAAAAGCACAACACTAAAGAAGAACATGGCAGTGAAGAATGCTATTTTTATGCTCAAAGTGGAAGCTGAAAATGCCAGTCTCGATGACATGAGAACTGTCAGCAAGAACAGATAATTACACAACATGAATCTATCCTCATGACAATGACTCTAATGAGATAGGAAATGGAATAAAATCAATATTCTATTTACATTAACAGTACAGTCTCAAAGCCTGAAATTGCCAAATGGCTGTCTTTTAAAGAAAGAAATACAAAAATTACTGACTGCCTTACAGTATTTTCAAAACACCTCTGCCAAATTCCAAGTTTACCAATAACATATCTCAACACAAACTTTGGAAAAGATACAGCAATTACTGCATGGCACAATTGAGGGATATAATTACAGCGCTGTCATGAAATTAAGCAGAAACAATGAGCTGATTAACATCCTGGCTACACAACAGTGAAGGATTGGTTAAAGAAAAATACTCTTTAGTAAAACTAATGCCTGGGTACAGCACCAGTTGAGATGTATCTCACAGCCCCCCACAGCCCAGCAACTTGTGACTTAAACAGAGCTTGGTAAAACTACAAGCGTTGAAGTACTAAGCAAGTCCTGCACCAGATTTGTAAAAAAACTGCCAACACTACTTCTGTGACCCAAATATTTTGCATAATATACATAGTTTTAGTAGTAGTAGTACTAGTAGTAGTGTTTTAAAGGTTATCTCAGTACTGTTTTAGCTCTGACGGAGTTGCTTGGGAAGGCAATGCAACCTCCCACTGCCTTCAGTGGGCTTCTTAGGCAGATCCTCATCAGATGTGTTTTTATCTTGAGTATATTTCACAGTTTCTGAAACCGTTTTAGCAGAAACACCTAACTGTGATATTACATCTGAATGTAACACATCCAACCGTACTTAGTTCATGAAAACTGGATAAATAATGAAAAAAGAGGCAACATGTCATAAAGTAAGTGCCCCCAATTTCATATGTGCTACTGCAGTGTGCGGAAAGAAACTACTTCCTTGAAATCAGTTCTCCAAGATTTACGTCCCTCATCAAACTGTGAACCAAATCCCAACAACAGTGTAAGGGCACCAACGTACAAATCACATAGCCCAATCCTTTCTTTCTTTAGATTAGTGTAGTGCTATTTTCAAGTCAGAAAGTTATACTGAAAATTCCTCTTTCCTTTCAAGAGTAGACGGTTATGAAGTAACAACTATTACCATAACAAAAAACCCCCTCTTAAGTCAAGAAATATGCCTGTTGAAATTTGTATTTTCTATAAGCTATGGTATATATCAATCTCCTTTACAAAATTTGAGACTTCAGAGAGATGCAGAATTGACATTATCTGACAGCATTAGATGGATGTGTATTTATGGACTAAAATAGGGGAAGGCCAGTGTCTGTCTCCAGACTAGGAAATGTGCACACTGGCTGTTATTCTGCTCTTTCAACTTGTAAGCCAGAGACACAAAATGGCAGGAAGGGCTACTCTGCATTTAATCCATTTTGCTGTTGAGTTATGTGTTACAAAGCATTCCCATATCCATCCACACCCCTGAAGTTGCAAATATTGTTTCTGGTAGTAAAAACATATCCATACTACAATTCTTTTACCATAACATTTACATTACAAGCTCTGTATTATCCTGACATAAGAATTTCAACCATGAAAGACGTGACATTTCCTATGCAAGTCTAAAAAGAATTTGTTTATCTTTAAAAATAACAGTAATCTAGTGATTTAACTAAAAACTCTGAGAATTTTTTTAAAAAAGAAAACAGCCTGAATTGAAATAACCAAAAGTTCTTTTATTAAAATCAGTCCTATGTGCTTGTTCTAATTAATATTAATTTTAAACATTGCATTTCTCTACAAAGACATTTGAGAAGCCGTAACAAAATAACTGTGCACTCTTCCAAAAAGTACAGAGCTATTTATTAATCAGACACTTGCACTGAAAGACATTTTGTTTGATTAACTGCAAACATACGTAAGCCAAGTGATGAAGGAGTGAGATGACCTACGTCAATGGCATCACACCAGGATCAGTCTCCCACAAACCTAGTGTCTTCGTCACTGTCAACTGTCCACCCAAGACTGTCCCCTGCCACCAGAAAGGCACACTTCACCTGTAAAACGTTTCCTACTCTCTCCTGCATCATGCGTGTGATTTTATATTACGTGTTAGTTCTGCTTGTTTCAGTGGTGGCAGGGTGAGGTGCCTGTTGATTATGCAGCCAAACGTTAATAACAACCACCCCACATGCAGCAGGTTTTGGGTGTTTTCCTCAAGAACACAGCCACATGCTGAATGTCAGGACAAGTTCCACAACTAGGACTCCTAACTGGGAGGTACTTGTAACAGTGGCAAAAAGGATAACTACACATGACTGAAAAACACTCCTATATCGACAGGTAATTTCTAACTGTACCCGTGTGTGCGTATATATATTAAAAACATAATTATTAGCATCATCCGTGATAACTACTACAGAAAAAAGCAACATCCATGACTCAGCAAGGGAAGCAACCGCTTCCCTGTAATACCGAATTCAGCTGATGCCGATGGTTTCAGGGAGGAAAAGTGACCCCGAAGAGTTCTCCCTCGCGTGAGATGCAGCAGACACCCAGCCTCGCATCTTGCAGGTCATATGCCTTAATATCTACTTTAGAGCAAGCGAAAAACATACTGGCACCTTATTACTGCTAAGCTTCCCACTTTTTACAATCTGATATATCGTTTTTCACTTCCCTTCCTAAAGCAGCTGCCACACGGCCCTGGTTGCAAAGGGTGGCTTTTTCCTTCCCCAGAAATGGCTGGATAAAGCAGTGGGTAAAATGAGTCTTGGGAGACCATCAGCTGAGCACCTGATGGATTACAGCATATATGTGGTCAGTACAAACATTATTATTAATTTATTACTAATAGCATCTGCTCCAGCCAACAAGCTCCTCCACTTAGCTTTGCTAACCTGCCCCAGTCCAGGCAACCCCTCCCACGTTTGCCCCCATCGCCAGACTCTAGATTTCAAAGTTCTTGCCCTTCTTCTTCTTGATCGTCATGCTGCAGGGCAGCATGCTGATCATTTTGCTATGTGAATAACTATGAATTCGGAGTCTGGATGCAGCCATCACATCAAATTAATCAACGAGATTAAATCTGAACTTAATGACCAGAAAGGGAACAGGCCATTCATGTCCCCTGCTCCGAGCCAGCGTGTTGTCCCACTCCCACGCCTGGTGACAGCCCCCTGAACGGCCACACATCCCTGCTCAGCCTGCGGAGAGGCGGCTGCCGCAGCGGCATCTTCAGCAAAATCCAGTTTGGGGCACCCCCCTCCACCCCCAACTGCCCGCTGCCCCAACAGCACGCTCCTAGCTAGGAGAATCAGAAGTTATAATTGCGTGCATTGCTTCATCTTGCATCTGACTTGAGGGCAAACAAAAAGGGACATGAATACAGATAATGAGGAACACGTTACACGGAGTTCCGCTTTCGACAGCAAGTTAGAGCACAGGTTTCGATGGCTGGGTCACTTCAGCTCAGTAATGGTGAGCCGTGACAATCACATGCTTCTCTCCAAGGATGAGAAAATGACATGGGAATGGGAGAAAATGGGATTGCTGATGTGATAGGGACTGTGGGAGAGCAGCACCCCGCGGGACTGCAGCACACAGAGCAGCACCCCGGCACAGAACCTCTGGGACAGGCCCAGGGACCCAGGCCTCCGGAAGCCCCCCGGTCGCCCACAATGGCACCACTGCCACACCGGGGCCACCTGGAGCAGGGAGCCATGGCCAGCTCGGTGAGAGGATGTCACTGCCTGGCTCCCGGTAACATTAATGTGAATCACAAGGCAAAGACAGTGCTGGAAAACTACTCCAGCATGTGTTGGAAGACAGGAGATGAAGCCAACTCCGTTTCAGTTCAAAGCTTTCTGTTTCTCAAAGAATCTCAAATCCAAAATACAGTATTTTCTATGCTTTAATACATTCTGGCCTTAATTTATATTTATCAGTTATATCCTTCCAGCATAGTAAAATCTCATACGACTTATCAGAAAATAAAACAAATATAAAGTAATTTCTTTTCATTATTTATATAACATTCTAAATCCTAAAGAATAGGGTTTTTTTACTCTCTATGCTCTGTCACCATCTGAGGTACTCGAGATAATTGTTATGCACTGCTATAGGAGCAAAATGATTCTTCTGTATACAGCAAAACTAATCAAGTTTAGGAGCTGCTTTCCTTGGCTTAACAGAGATCACTACACATACAGTGCTCAGCAGCACAGAAGCACTAATTGATGTGATTAATTTTGCATTGTGAACAATCTCACCCAAGCTAAATAAATACATGCATCCTCAGATATCAAGGAAAAGCTCCAAATTAGTCACCAGTATTAAAAAGTAACAAAAACTGAATGACTATGCTTTATTTTACGAAAGAAATGAAAAATGTCCTTGAGGCTGCTTTTAAAATTGGTATTTGCTATTATTTATTGTTATACTTGTTCATCTTGAATCACGGTATTTACGTAGCTAACAATAATAATCCTGAAAAACAACCAACTAATGGCCCCTGTTCGGAACAGCTTCTTGTGCGGAAAACCTCAGCCCGGAGAAGCGCCGTGGCTGGCGGAGGTGAGCTGTGACTCCTGAGCAGGGTGTCCCCAGCGAGGCAGGTGTCCTGGGGACACCCTCCCAATGCAGCGGTGCCCTGCGCACGAGGTTCAGGGATAGTCTTCCTCCCTTCCTCCAGCAAGAGCTGGCTTCCGTGAGGAGTTTTGCTAACACGCGTTTTGCTCGTGGATTCCCCGATGTCAGAATGAATGACCCAGCTGGCGTTAGGCTGCCTCACTACGTGGCCGCACACAACTTTTCTCTCATTTTTAGCCTGTTGCTGTGGGTAATAAAGATGAAGTTGGGCAAGGATGAAAAAGAGATTTCAGGTTAATTCAGCTCTTCCAGAGGGTCTGTGCTCATACAGAAGGGAGCTGCAACACTGTCATACCTGCAGCCAGTGCTGCAGTAGAAACCCCAGCTGGTACCACCACAGGGTCCTGAGGTGTTCTTGAGGCCACCAAGCAAAAACGGCTTCAGGGACACCAATGGTTTAACACTCAAAGGCACACGAGATCTCCCACAGGTTGCTGTCATCTGAACTCACTAAACATCATATTAAAAAAAAAAAAAAAAGAGCAAGCAGCAGCCTGGCTGAAGGTGCAGTGAGTGTGGTGGCACCTTCTGCATCACTGCAAATGGTAGCTACAGGGAGTTTTCAGCTCAGACAGTCAGATCTTGAATAATTTTTGTTTCTGGGTTATAGATCGGGTTGTAACCACTACCTTGCTGAGTTTTTATTTACGGCTGTTGCACAGCTGAGCTGTCTGAAGTGTTTCTGAGCTCCCGTCTTCCACGGAATAATCAAGGAACGTCTCAGGCAGAACAAATGCAGACCCTTCATTACCCTCTTGCATCCGTGTATTCCTCATAGTCTGACATTGTAATAGCTGCTGGATTGCTTTTATTTGTTTGTTATCCCTCGCTCTCAGCCCGCTCTGCCAAGGCCAGGCCGAGGAGTGGCATTGCCCACCACCCCAGCAGAGCCCTGCACACAAGGCTGCCACTCTGGGCTCCCCCAGTCTCCTTCGTGAGCAAGAAGTGAACTGTTGTCTTTTCTGCTCGCTCTTGTAGGGAACCTCTTCTACACTCAACCGCTGCCAAATCACAAAACACATAACCTTCAAACTCTCATTAATTCTTCTTGCAGAAGAAACAGCCTCTCTATATATTCACGGCATGTAAAAATGGATCACTTGCCCCAAAATGTCTGCTACAACAGAATAAAAATACCAATGTTAACATGTCAAAGAAACACAGGCGTGGACCAAAAAGGTTAGACGATTTTTTAAAAGTATCAGAAGCACTCAAGTTATACCCCTGCTATTAGTTACCTTAAACACTCATCATGTTGAAACTAGCCAGAAGAGCAGCTTCAAGAATGACGCCATATGAAAACCCAAGATAAAAAAGTGCTGAAGCCCATCTAATGGTGCCACTCATGTGCTGAGCACTAACTCCACAGCTCCCTGTCTATTTTCTTTCCGAAGGAAAGCCACAGCAGAGGTCCCCTGGACAAGCAGATGCTGAGGCTACAAGCCCACGTGCTTGGGGAGCCGGCACGGGGACAACAGCTGAACCACCCCTCAGCCTCTGGGGACAAGAGCGCCCAGTGATCCTGCACCAGACCCTGCGAGCCCCCCAGCTCCGCTCCAAGGAACTCTTGTCTTGCAGAGGCTCACATCATACCCGAACCATTTCTCATCACTGTCCACCTCCACCATCCTCATCTGCTTTCCCAAAATATTTCTCATATGGAAGATTCCTCCCTATCCCCTACTTGGGTTCTCCTCAATATGTCTCCTTTTCTGTTAACGTACCTGCACAAGCTACCTAAATTGAACAACACAGGGAAGGAATTTTGGAAAATGCTCAAAAGGTTACTATTTGCCTTGTGTTCCCACTCTTACCTCTAAAAGCCATTTAAAAACACCAAACATTAAAGTTTAGAATTCTAGTCTTATACAAAAAACATGGAATATTTGGAAAATAGCTTCTGAAAAGATTTAAGAAAATGCAATTTTTATAAAGATGGTGATTAAAGACAGAATACTCAGAAATTGTAGAAAACAAAACAAACAAACCCAAAGCAGTAATTTTGTCAGGCAGGCAGAAAAATGAATGAAAGCTGTGTCTACTTTTCACATAAAATCACATCATTAAAGATTTATTTATCAAATATATTTGCACATAAATACAGGAGCTCAATAAAATGCTGATAAGCAGCAAGCAAGATATTTTCCCAGGGACTTCCTTCTAAGCAGTTTGCAGAGCTAAGTCATAGCAGCAAGTGCCTGCACTCCCAGAAGAACGTTTTAACTGTTACACATCAAAAAGCTGAAAAGCACGAAATTACATTGTCAGTATCACGGACTCTCTACCTCTGATTTTTGACTGCTTGTGAAAGAAGTCTCAAAGACTTCAAGTTCAAGTTTTGCCTACATATTGAGCACTGAAGGATTCCTGTATAAAATTACATATGGAAAGGATTTCACTGAAAACCAAAAGTGACCACGTGAAGTCAAGAATGCTGCCCAGGTGCTAACAGAGTCTTCCAAACACCGGAAGAAACATTTTTTGTTCGGATGGTTTCTTTTCCAGCCTCAGAGAGTCACAGAAGAAAACCCACTAGAGTATATTTCGCACAAGTAAATCATGCTGTGTTTATCAGTACGTGCAGTTGACAGGACCTTTCTTCCATGGAAACCATATGGCACAAGCACCACCGAAATAGCCAGCGGCAGTCGGGATGGTGAGCACCCACCCTGGGGCTCCATGAGGAAGAGGAAGGGTGGGCGGTTCTGCACAGCCAGCCCCCCCTTCCCGCCTGCACCTCCGCCAGCAACGCTCGGCAGATGTTGGAGCACCGGCCCTCGGGCGCCTGCGCACACCGAGACACGTATTTTCTATGGTGAATCCAGGCCTAATTATTGCTGCCTTCAGCCTGGCAACCTGCTCGGAAAACCTGACACATCTGCCCGGTTCAGCGAGCTCCTGGAGCCTGCACGCTTCTCCGCGGTGCCCTCAAGGAGCGTGGACTTTAAAGGCTCGAGACCTCATGTATATCTAGACCCAATTAACGCAGCAAACTTCATTTTCTCCTAGAGCAATTTACTTAAACTTAAAAGAAAAGCTTATCTCCTTGAACACTGTGTAGGTGTCACTGCAGCGGAGATAACGTCACTGCGATGCCAGAGCTAAAGCGGTCTCGGGAGCACACTCCCATCCCACACGCCTGCTGGAGGCCAACCTGTCCTGGGACCACCTCCATGCACCGGTGGACCACCTCCTCCCCAGGGAGCTGGGGGCTACAAGACTACCAAGAGAGGAGCGCTGAGGGCCTTGCAGAACTGAGATGAGGAGCTCTGACCGCTCTCCCTTTTTTAGAAGGAAAAATTCCCATTAACTTCTCTGGAAGCAGGATTGGGCCTGAAGCCCAAACATGCTCAGGGTTCCCGAGTCCTTACTCACCGCTCGCAGCCGGACTCGGTGGCGCGGGAGCCAGCGGCGCAGCAGGAACACGGGCAGCGAGGGCTGCAGGAGCCCGGGGTCCACCAGCCGGCACCGAGCGCGGGCAGGGGAACCATTCTGCGCTTGGGACCTGCTGCATGAAATACCATACACGTACTTTATAAATACCGCTCGCTCCATCCGTGGGTACCTATACAGGGTGAATGCGGATGCCGTCAGCTGAGCTTCCCATCCAGGCGCTTCAGACAAACTTGAACTCACAGCCACCCAAGTCAGGACGTGTTATTTATAATGCTTTCAACGTTTTACTTTTCTCTCCAAATAATACCTGCTCCAAGTTCAAGCCCAAGGCCTATTTTGCCTTGCCAGATGATCTGCGACCGTCTCATGACTTATTACATTGTTATCGTCGCTAAGCTTAGCAAACAGGGCTGCTAAGTCTATTAATCTTCTGAAACACAAAGTCTGAAACCGTAGAAACAAACCATCTCCCTACAAGATATATAAAATGTGGTACAGTGTGATAAGGGGAAAATTCAGTGCGCGGTCTGTTAATTTTTTCTGTGCTGCTGCAAGCAAGACTGACGCATTTTTGTAAGAACCAACTCTGAATGTAACATTAATGACAAGTACGTAAGCGAAAAAAAATTCCTTTTACAACAGCAGCCTCCCTCAGGGGCAGACAGCGAGGTGTGCTTCCAACAGGAAAACCTGGACTATATGCAGGAGTTTAAACTGCCACCTGTAAATTCAGCTAAAGAACTGATAAAAGGAGCCAAATACAGCTGGGCTAGCAATGGAGAGCTATGTGAAAGCTCACTTCTCAAAATGTCAAATGACCAGACATTTTAACCCATATTTTAACTTTAAGAAGTACTTGCTTCTTTTTATTGTGCTGAAATTAACTCTGAATCAGCCACCAATATACAGCTTGCATATTTATGTCCCAAAATATTTTTCTGTGAAAACAAATATTTGGCATATTTGTCAAAAGCGTAAGGTCTGAAGGGCAGCACGGGCAGTTGCACGCTTTCTGAGAGTGCTCAAATAAGGGCTGGAAGTTGTTTCTCCCCGAGACTCCTCGCCGGCAGCGACCGGCAGCTCCAGAGGCAGCGGGGCTGCAGCAGGACACAGCAAGCGGGGGGGACAGCACTGCTTGTGCCCCCCCAGGTGGTGCTGATTATACACTTGCCTTAGGGAAACAGTACTCTGGCTACCCAAAACTCACAGCCAGTTTTGGTTAACTCAGTCCCAGCTTCCTCAATTTTCCTATGCAATCTTTAGATTCAAATGAAAATGAACTCTGACTGCACGATTTAGCATCCTAGTGACAGAAGTATACTTCTACCTTCTAAACTGCTGTTGGTATTTCTAATTAATACCAAACAGCAATCATGGCATTAAAAATTCAAGCTGCATTTAGTGAGAACTTAAGTTAGACTTTAGTGAGGACTAGCAGATCATGTCTACTGCAAACTTTGACTTTTTTGTTGTTATAGTATGTTAAAAGAGAGTTCTCCCAGCTACCTCAAAAGGTATCTTGGATAAAAATATTGTTTTATAACAACGCAGGTTATACATGTAATTTGAAACATGGACTATTTCACAGGGTAGTAGCTGACAGCAAGCAGACATTTAAAAAAATTAATTGATCCCAGAAGAAAAGCAATTCTCCTGACACATAGCTGGATTTCACCCCGATGTCAGCACACACGAAACCTTCACACAGCCGTCAAAGAGCCCGGTGGGCATGGGCAGCCTCGTGTGCGGTGACCTGCCCCAGCTCAGCACTGCTGCTGGGCTCTCCTGTCACTTCCACCAGAGTTACAGGAGACATCTCAGACCAGCCTCAGAACAGGAAAACTTACTGCTGGTTCTGAATGCACATAACAGCGTAAAACAACATTTGTCACTGGCTTTCTTCTCCAAACGAAGCAATGACTAAGATGTCCACCCTGCACAAACTGCTGAAGGTAGAGCAGGAGACACCAACTACTCGCTTGAACAGCCTTACCAGGAACCACGCTCCATTATACAGTACCACATGCAAAACCTTCACCTTTCAACTTTTTCTATTAAATGTGTATTTTTTATCTTGGGATGTATTCACGTTTCATCACAACTGTGATACAGTTTTAATGGTCCCTTCTCTTTCCTTGTTAATTGCTGTGAACTCTTCTTGATACCAATGGGAATTACAATTGCACATAGGCAGAGCAGAACGGACTCCAAACGTCACCAAGGATAGCAATAAAAAAAACCATTCACGTGTTTATCCTTTCGGTAAATAATTATGGGATAGTAGGAAGGAAATGTTGTTTACTTTGCTGCATTACTTGGGAAACTAAGTTTACAATGTATAATTGTTAGGAAAATAAAAATAATAATAATAACAACCATAAGCAACTGCTCTAATCCCTAAGGAACACAAATAGTGGAGACCACCACACATGCAGGCAAAGGAAAACCCTGGAGCTTCTGCCTTGCCCTGGGCCCCCCTGCCGCCCCTCTGCACTGCCCGGGGCTGAAATCAACAGGATAAATTTGAACATAGGAGTCCCCAGGGAAGCAATAAAACCCAGCCAGATTCCACACCTTACAGCTGTTAGGTGTATAAAGCACATTAACCAAAATCCTGCATCTATGCATCCGAGCTTTGCTCGCGCTGCGGCAGATCTCTGAGCCCTCTGGCAGCACCTGCACGTTTGTGTGCAGGATTATTCTGCCACCGCTTACAAATGAACAACGGTAAAAAAACAGATTATTTAAGGCAACACCTGATCGCTGTCACAAGTGTCCTTCCTTCTTCACACTGGAAAACCGTCATAAAAATATACAAAATACAACCACAGTAAAATTTCTTCTGGACAGGAGTAGGTGCAGGATTTTTTTTGATAAATAATCAGTTACAGAAATCATCCTTGGCACAGACAAAAATCAACAGAACTTTTTTTTGCAGCTTTATCTTAATGAGCTGGTCTTTGTTAACAGCAAAATCACCTCTTCATAGCATTTGCATTTAAAATGTGCACGGGGCAAAGGAAAACACATTAAGCCTTTGAAAGTAATGAATAGTTAATGCAAGGCATCTTTCAAAATCCAACACGTGTGACTTCCTGGGTGTTAGTACTGTTAGAAAAATGACGTTTGGAGTTTATACATGCAGTTCCTAAGTAGCAATCATCCTCTATTCTGGACATCAAGAGGTGCTAAGGCTCATCCTCCTAATTACAGGCATTACCACCTCCACATTAAATCTGAAGCAGCAGAATAAAACAAGTACTTATAGGAAATAAAAACAGAGGGGAAAGCATATGTTTTAATCTGAAATGGCCATGAGATCTTAATCTACAGCACACATATAAGAACCTTTGCTGTGGCCACATAACCCATCCTGGGCAGGCCGGTAAAAACCCATGCAGCTTTAACGGTCTGTCTCCTCCGGGCAACCAAAATAATAGCCCTGCGGAGCAACACCCTTTTGACTGTTTAATGTTTGTTTCAGCTGTTTGGGGTGATGCATCAGCATCTCCCATACTTCAAATTTATTTTCCAGGTTTCCAGTATCCCTGGGCTCTAAACTCAGTGAAGTCAGATTTGCACCTGATGCAGGGATGCAGAGCAATGCCACTGGGACATTGTGTGAAGGCCACAGAATAACACGTTTACCAGTCCCCTGAAATCCCTTGCAGGGCAGTCTGCACTGAATGGCGTTACAGATTCTTTTCAATAGCATCTTCCCTGCTCACGAACTTTTGGAAAGTAGTGTTTTCAGTGCTCCTGAGACGTGCAAACTGGACAAGGACCAGAAACCTCCATGCAAAATAGGTTATAAAAGAAAGCAACAGCAGCACCTGCTACTTTCAAACACTTGTCAGCATGTGGTATTTGTCACAGAGGTGTCTGAAAACGTTAGTTTATCCAATCCTTGTCCTCGCTATAGGAAACAAAATATAAACTCAGTAATTGTTTACCTAGTAATACTAGAAAATGATGAACAGCATCTGAGACTTAGTGAAGGAACAAAGTAGTAGAATTCAAGAGGTGGATTAATGCAAGGCAAAATTAACCTTTCTCCAAAACTGAAAATGAATGCCTACATTTAAAGCTTGAAACAGCTGGAGTCACGTTTATTTATTTCTGATTATACTGTTGAACTTCCCAAAGCAGAATGAACTAATAGCATTTCCAATCTAAAGTAAAACCAGCAAAAAAACCCTGAAGTTTTCAGGTGTCCCCCAGTACGGGTGGCCAGTAGCAGCAGAGCCTGACCTGCAGCCTCAGCCCTTCTGAGGGGCCTGTGGTAGGGCTGCTGCAGGATGGCGAGGTGCTCCAGTAACCCCCACAGCACCCCACTAACCCCCCACACCTGGATCTTGCTTAGGATTACGCTTTTGTGATCTCCCAACTCTCGCCGGGGTGAAAGCCCCCTCTACACTGTACACCATCCACAGCGAGGCAGTGAAATAGTAACTCCTTAGCCCTGAGTGCCTACAGAAAAACCTCTGAGTAAAGACTATACTGAATTATGATTATGATTACTTCCGCAATTACATAATAATATACCAGAGAAATTTTAAATTAAAATTCTCTGCTTCCAGTAATTAAACTCTTTTGTTGATACTCCTGAAGACAGATACTATCCATTACCTTGTTAATCTCCCAGATCTACAACTCTAACATCTTCCGCCACGAGGGTGAAGAACGCGGGTCAGACACCTGCCTAGGGGGGTCCGAGCCGTAGGCAGACGTCGGGTACCTCTGAACTGGCCGTTTCCCATATTTGCAATACAGCTTTCAGCCCAGAAAAACACGAAGCTCGCGCCTGTCCGGCACGTGGCACAGCTGTGCCTCACAACACTTCTGAGACGGCGAGCATAAAGGAGGATTTTGCGGGTGAATGAAAAGAAATCACAAAGCAAGGCTGTTCCCACCGCAGGGAAGGCCGGCGCTGTGCAGTGGATGTATGGAAACCATACCCTCTGCTGCAGCTGAGGGGGGGTTTCAGAGGACAGCTTTGGCACCGTTTCCTTACTCAAGTGAATTACAAATTGCTCACACAATGACCCAATTTTGCCTATTGATACAACTGCCTCAGAGTACAACAAAGCATCCTTGGACTCAGATCCTTGCCTGCCATTCAAAATAAATTTAATACAAAGATGGCTTTAAGGAAATGAGACAATAAATACGCCCTGTCACTTTCTCTCTCATATATCAGACTAAGAAATCTGTTGCCTGTGTATGTTTCCTCAGTAGCCCTAGTAAATAACAACTGCACAATCCTGTATTTTTAGGTACCGCATAAACTAGGCAAGCTCCACAATTACTGTTAATTGATACATACAACGTACAGAGTAATAAGTTTTCACAATTTTTTCAAGCCTGGAGACTAACTGCTTATGAAACTTCAAATGTTCAGTCATCACCATCACTTTTCTATTTAAACATCTTTTGCTTCAACTAAGCCTAAAGAAGTTTTGTAGCTCAGAAGCCCAGCCTTTGAACGCAGGGAAATCCAATTCCATTTTACGATGTCCTAGTCTACGCCCGGTCCGACAGGAGCTGAGGAAAGCAGAGTGACGTAGGCCTCACAAAATTTAAATTGCAAAAGCACAGGCTGCAACCGCAGAGCTCAGCTCACCGTGCATCCAGCACCCCGTCCCCTCCAGAGGGGCCGTCGGGGTGCTCCACGCCACAGAAAACCTCCCGGGCAGTGCTCCCCGCTCAGCCCGCAATGCCAATCCCGACGGCTGGGGTTTCTGCACCGCTGCCTCCCAGCCTTCCACCGACAGCAGCTCTGTCACCCACTCCAGTGAAGCTGGGGATGCCAAGCCTTGACTTTCTTTCTCTTTTGTTTACTTTAAACTGTCATAATATTGTTATATGTCAGCACCCACAAGCAGGCAGAGCCTGGGTGGCAGCTTCCAAGTGCTGGACCTCAGGCACTCACCCTCAAACCTCCCCTGCAGTAATAAGTACCATCGGTTAATTATTCATTATGCAAATTATTTCCTTGTTGTCACTTTGGAACGTGCTGTGGTTTCATTAGAACCCTTTTTTTCCCGTGGTGCTAGCCCATAGACACAGCCCAGCTATTTATTCAGTGCTATTATTCATTATTTATGTACCTGTCCATTAGATCTCTGTTGAACCTGCTCTCACGCACTTTCACTATCTCTACTTCGTCACCTGTGTCCTTTTGCTACTGCCATGTTTTGCAGCACATATTCCCTCCCCTCAAAACAATCATCAAAAGGAATAATTTACTTTAAAATAAAGAATCATATTTTTTTCGAAAATAAACATTTTTATACAGACATTTCACCGTTTTTCTCTTCCACCGTACTAACGCTGTAAGGAACTGATTTGTTTACAGTAACTAGATGTGAAACAAAGTTCCGAATTCAAGAACTTTCCCCCAAAAGAAAAAAAATAATACCTATTTCTACCCAGTTAACGCAGAAACTCCCGAGGGGTCGGGCAGCACAGCCAGTGCGTATCGACCCGGGATGTCGCCCGACACCGCGACGCGCACCCGCAACCGCCGACGCCCCTTTGAAGTTACCGTCTTCTTTAAAAACCTAACCCAAATAACTGCGCTTTTTTGGAGCACCCGCATTCCCGGGAGAGAGGCGCGGCCGGGCGGGAGCCCCGCACCGCGGCCTGCCACGGCCCACCCGCCTCCCCGGACCCCGCCGCCGGCCCGGCCCTCCCCTCTCCCGTCCCCGGGCG
>JAOXJK010000051.1:10130695-10141307 GCA_025774025.1 Xenus cinereus
GGCCCCGTCAGGGCCCCGCGGGGAGCCCCGGTCCCCCGCGCTCACCTAAGCCAGGCGCAGGCTCCGGGATCCCGGCGAGACAGGACGGAGGGGACGGTGACGGGCGACGGCGTGGCGGGCTGGCCTTCCCCCGGGGACTCGCCTCCCTCATCCTCCCCGCGGCGGAGCGGCCCGGCGCCTCATGAGTCACGGTGCCCGGGCCCCAGCACACGTGCCCGGCCCCGCCGCCGCCTCCGGGCTCGGAGGAAAGGGAAAAAAAAAAAAGAAAAAAAAAAAAAGCTGGGGGAGGGAAGCGAGTGGAAAATATCTCCGTCAGAAGAGCCCTGCCGGCACCGCCGCCCGCCCAGCGCCCTCAGACTGCACTAGACATTGTACTACTGTTTTTCCAGACCACTTTCCCCCCCCCCCCCCCAAATGCTCTTCCTCTAATGAGGCAAAAGGACTGATCTTCTTTCCAGAGCAGGCAAGAAGGCCGTGCTTTCATCCCGCTTCCCCACCCTGCCTTCGTCCTGGCAAATAAAGCGCATTGCAAACCGGACATTTTTGCCCACGGGGTCCCAATGAGATGAGCCTGAAGTCCACCCGCTGCCCCTGGGGTCCCCGGGAGGCTGCACCGGCTGGTGCAGGGCACCCGTGGGTACCTCGGGGAACCCCTCGCTCAAAGCCCCATCCAGCCTGGCCTTGAACACCTCCAGGGATGGGGCAGCCACAACTTCTCCAGGCAGCCTGTGCCACTGTCTCACCACCCTCACAGTCAAGAATTTCTTCATATTATCTAATCTAAATCTCTCCTCTTTCAGTTTAAAACCATTCACCCTCATTCTACCACTACACTCCCTGATCAAGAGTCCTTCCCCATCTTTCCTGTAGCCCCTTTAGGGACTGGAAGGGGCTCTAAGTTCCCCCCTGGAGCCTTCTCTTCTCCAGGTTGAACAACGCCAACTCTCTCAGCCTGTCCTCACAGCAGAGGTGCTCCAGCCCTCTGAGCATCTTTGTGGCCTTTTCTGGACCTACTTCAACAGGTCCATGTCTTTCCTGAGCTGAAGGTCACAGAGCTGTAGATTAGTCAGACACAACTTAAAGGTGTACCTTGTTAGGACATTCAAATCTAGGGCCATGTGCAAAGGAATCTCAACAAAACAACGTGGCACTAACCTAAGGGAGAGAAAAAGAGAAGGGCGTACACCCAAAACCACAGGCTGCCAGCAGTGGGATGTGAGGGGGCGCTGGGGGACACGTGGGTCCGGTCCCATTGGTGTTGTTAGCCCACCGGGGCTCAGGAAACGGGGCAGGAGCTCCGGAGATGGTGGTGGGGACAAAACAATGGAAAGAACTGGAAACAGCCTGCCAACACCAAGACTGGAGGAAGCACAGCAATGATCTTCCAAGATTTAAGGACACTATAAAGAGCAGGAACAATCTTGTCTCTGTATTTATGGTGATGAGGACAAGAAGATAGGCTTAAACTGCAGGGAGAGAGATTCAGGCTGGACTTATAGGGGGAAAAAAGGAGTGGCAAGGATACTAAATCAAGGTTAGACACTCATCTCGAGGAGTGATTTAGGTGTGCTCCATCCTGCCTGGGGCAAGGGAATGGATTAAGTGACCTTTTGCGGTCCCTCTTCTAGCTCTTTCTTCCTCTCACCCCGCCGAGGTTTACTCTTTTTGATGTATACTTCTCTTTTAGTCTGCAGTCTGTTCCGTCCCGAGGCTCATAATAGACCTCGTACATTGTTAATTCCTTCTTTCTTTTTTTTTTTTTTCCCATTCGACATAAAAGAATCCCGTGCCTTTGAAAACTATTATTTTCAGATCTCTATATTTACCATTTTAATAAAATCAGTGGCAGGATTCTCTGACTTTGTCTTTTGATATCTGGGCAGCAGTCGTGTCTTAGCCAAACTCACACCCAAACCCTACAAATATTTGCACTGGTTCCAGGACAGATTTCACTTAGTATTTTTTTCCAAGTATTATATCGTATGAAGCAACTGTTTAATGATAAGGCTGAGTATATTTCAATGCATATACACATACGTTTGCCAAAAAATTCAATTACCTTCTTTTCCCTTAAACTTTTAATTTCAATTTCTGTTTTCTTCTGTAGGGAACAATTCAGAGAACTATTACGTGGCTCCAGCAGTTTCTGTTCCTCCCTGGTCCCTGTTACTAAGTGTAACAGTAGGCCAATTAGTCAAGACAAGGAAATCCCTTCTTCCCCCCTTGGCGCTGTCTCTGCCCCAGCAGCTCCAGTGGGTGTCAAAGCCTGGGCTGATGCCTGGCCCCAGCCCGAAGGTATCTTGGTGGCAGGTTGCCGGATGACCAGTGTGACCGCCCACAGCCGCTGGCTGCCAGCCCTGCATTCCCGCCTCTGCGCAGGAATGACAGGTACCACTGGGAACCTCCACAGAGGCTTTATCCACTATTTTTGTGTTTGGAGAGCCTTACAAAATGGACATAGCAAACATTCACAGCTCCACCTCCATAGAGCTTCCTCCTTGCTTTGGTTAGGAAAACTAAGAGCCATGAAAGAAACAAGTGTTCACGGAGAGAAAGACTGTGAATCCTATGAACAAGTTCTGCTGCCAGCAGAATCTACACCATGCCAAAAAGACATCACAATGTCTATAAGGAGGCAATAAACCTCCTTATAGAGGAAGTTTTTCTGAAGTCCTGCAGTTGTTAGACATCAGTCCTTCACCATCAGGGACTGCAGAGCAGGGGCATGCACAGCAAGAGAAGGAGCTCAAGGGCCACTGTAAGGAGCTGGGTACCACACACTCCAGAAATTAAAACACAAAAAACTATAGAAGGCTTTTCTGTAGTTCAATTTTCAAATTTGGTCTGGTCTGCCTTCTAGCTCCCTAGCAGCTCAGGCCAGTGCCCCAGCCCAGCATGGGCACACCACTGGGGGGCTGATTTACTGCTCCAGTGCACGTGCTGCTTGGGATGTCCCGTGCCCCACATCTCTCTCCCTGCTCACCTCCTTTTGTGTGGAAGCACCAGATACTCCGAGCACCTCTGTCCTTTACACCTTATGCTCCTCGATGACCTTATTCTGAATTTTGATCCCTTCTATTTGCTACTACCACACGGGGTTCTCTCAACTGGATGCACAGGGTGGCCACAGCAGCTCTTGGGGCTGGATGCTGTGACAAGGAGTGGTCATGGAGTGGTGCCCTGTGGCTGGAAAACAAACACACGGCCTCCCTCCCCACAAGCAGGATCCCATTTTCAGACATGGTTTAATTTCAGCTGCTCCCTGTTTCCACAGACTGAGATTCCTATGCCATGTACTTTATAAAACTGTGAGGCTGGTGTTCATCTCCAGTCAACATGAACAACAGAATACAAGGAAGCTACAAGGCACATTGACACCAGAGAAGACAAGATGAGGAAAAAGGCAAAGGGTTTATCTCAAGTATCAAGAGTGTAACTTGCTCGTGTTAAACATCTCTATCAACACAGATGCATTGTTTCAACTTTTTTTTTTCTTTCTAGCAAACACACTGGGGGTTATAGGTCTCTGAGAGCTTTGTCTTTCCATCTTCTCCCTCTCATGCTTATCTTTTTTCCCTCAAATCTTGTAATTTGTGTTTATAATTCTGAACATCACTTGTTACCCATACCCAGTTGTTCCAGAATAATTTTATTTTTATCTTACAAATGAAAAAAAATCAATACTAAAGTGGCATCTCCACTGCAATTGAATGCTACTTTTATTCATTTATAGATACTGAGCTTCTGTTCACTTTCGAAATTTCAAATGATTGCTCAGAATTATATCTGCTACATCCTTCAGTCCATAACAGAATAAGCCAAACCACTTTTCTGTTTGTTTTGAAATAGGTTATGCTTGGAGACTAGAAGAAACTTGCCTTTAAATTTGCCTTTTTCCTGATCTGTACTCAGGGCTGAACTAAGCAGAGAGTTATGTTTTGTGAAATGAGGTGATAACCCACTTTTCAGCTTTAATGAATAGTTCCTCACTTTACTTTGGGAGACAAATAATATTACCTGCTCAAGAGATCTGAACTCCAGCTGTTTCCTTCTTAAGGCTTTTTGTTCTATTATACAGCCTGGCATTAATGTAATTAACTTTTCTTCTCGTGTGTTCAAATCACACCCTGCAGCAGACCACGCAGCACTTCTGAACCGGTAGTGAGAACTGGGATGCCTTGAGCATCCCTCCTGGGGATCTGCCCAGAACAAGCACCCTCAGGGAGCACCCTGGAGTGCTGAGTGCCCGGGGAAGTGAAGGCACCTCACCGACTGGGAGAGCTTTCTGGTATTTTCTGTTTATCTTTTTTGGCTTTTTTATAGAAAGTAGAGGCTGAAAAGACATAAAGAATTACTTCTTTTTCTTTCAGGAGAATATGCCATGAAATTACACTCGTGTTACAAGGAAGTTTCATCCAGATCAGTAAGAAATTAACGATAAATGGTATCCCATCATATTTTTATATTTGCCTGACATTATATAAAGCAGTGGTGGTACATACGTACCACTCAGATAACTTCAGCATTGGTTGCACATGGCTTGATAGTCTCTGGGAACAAATATCATAATGGATCATTTGTTGCTCTTCCTGTTTCTGTTCTATCACAAAGAAATACATGAGGCCATTTCCTTTCTATACGCTTACATCAGTACGCTGGGCATTTTCAAAGCAGTTGTTCCGGTCACAAAGTTTTTTGTACAAACCCCTCACTGCCCAGATTTCTCTTAAGTAACTTCAGTAGGCCAGTGTCTGCAGAAATGAGCTTTTCTACACACAGAGGTAGCTTTAAAAAATAGCTGGTGTCTAAACTGTGTCTCCTTGTGCTGCCTCAGCAGCGGCAGCAGAGTGGGTACAGGCACCAAGATGCTCCCAGCTGGAATGGCAGCTCCTTACCCAGCCCTCCCTACCCCCATGTTAAAGGGCCTCGCTCCACAGCAGTTACTTGGCTGTGCTGCTAGATGAGGTTTATTTAGTTTCACTTTCCCCGTCAAGTCCATTTTCATGTGACAGCACGCAGCGACCTGTCTGCTGGGCTCGGTACCTGCTGCTTGCGCGGGCAACAGCTCTGCCAGCCCTTCCTGCTGGAACCCTACTCAAACACCTCCCATCTCTGACAAGGCACAGGGCCAGTTTGCCTTACCATTGGGTTTATGCCCTGTCCATCTGTGAGGTCATTTCTCACTATATCCTTTAAAGTGAGTTAATTCTCTTTCCCCTCGGTCTATATAGGTTAAACCTATATAGAGATTTATATGGGTTTGACCTATATAGGTTAAAACCTAGAGCATGGAGACCAAGCATAAGATCTGCAGTAATGGGATGTCCAGGCAGGACATGGTAAAGAGGAAACTGTAGGAAATTATAGATCCAGGGGTCTCCCAGATGGTCATCTGATAAGGACAATTATCATCTGGGATACCAAACAAAACAGTGGACTAATTATCTTCCAGCAGAGAAAGACAAAGAAATATATCATAGAATAGAATCACAGAATTGTCTAGGTTGGAAGGGACCTTTAAGAGTCCAACCATCATTGTACACTTAGTTTCATATGTCATTCAAACAAAAAGACATAAGTTAGGAGACAAGGGAAAAGAGAACCATGTTGTGTACAGAGAAATTATTTTGGGAGACATTTTATGTTTTAGAGTCACTAGGTGTTACTACAACTGGAGCAAAAAAGAGGAAGTCTCTTGGCTGGGCTAATGCAGCCCTCACACAAGTGAAGCAAGAGTCTGACCTCCAAAAATTGTGCAACAGTTGCCTGCCCGTTCCTTGGAAACCCAGTGAAGAAGGCTGCAGGGCCAGCAAGGACCCAGTCCAGGCTGGCAGAAGCCCCACCAGAACAGCAGCGGGACACCAACATGTCCTGAGTGCCATGTGTGAGGATAGCTGTGGGCATCCTCTTCACAACCACATGTCAAGCAGAATAAAAGCATTTCCCTCTTCATTTCCTACTTTGAAATGATCTGAAGGAAAAAGTTTAAAGGTAAAACTCTGAGTGACAGGTCATCCTGTAACAGGCATGGGAGTAGGGACTTAAGTGAAAATATATTTAAATTTTCTCTTTGTCATTACACATGTGATAAATACTTTGAAAGATGGCTTAAGTCTGCAGAATTAAGAAACTTGTATTATGGAAGCTTCGGAGATCATTTCCAGCCCTCCCTCAGCGATGGGTTTTTTATGGCATTCAGTATGGGCAAGAGAAGGTAACCCGCCAACACAGAGACTGCATTTTTCAATCATTACTCCATAAAAGCAGCCACCCTGGCAGCCTCCTGCCTGCCCATGCAGCCTCAGGGTCCCTACAGAGGCCCGGTGCCTATAGGCGGGCAGGCGTATGTGACTGGAGGTGACCAAACCCATGTGCATGCAGCCAGCAAGGACCAAAGCCTTCAGCTGGGTTTGCACCAGCGCTTTCCTTCAAACCCCAGCTCCTGCTTGAGTAAGACCGGAAACCTTCTGCTAAAGAATAAAAAAAAAAAAAAAAAATTCAGTCAAGAACTTAATTTAATTCAGAACTGGCTGAAAAAGGCCTGGGACTGCAGCCACCTGTGTAGCTGGGGCTGGGTGAGAGCAGCCTGGCTGATCCATCTGCCCTCCTGGATGCCCCGAGCCCGGCACGGTCCCATTGCACCCGCAGCGCCCCTGGGCAGGAACCTGCGCCGAAGCGTTTGTCCAGTTGCACTTCCAGCTGTGCACCCAAAAGCAAACCCGCTCTCTTCATCATGTACAGTAACCTAGCCCTTAAAGGATAACTACGTTAAGCGACCCGCAGTGTCACCCGCAGCCTGTCCCCGATGCGCACAGGGGCTGCAGCAGCACCCGGCTGCTCCTCACTGCAGCCTGACCCCGGAGCTCCCACCCACGAGGGGCACGGGGTGCTGCTGTACCCCTACCTGTCAAACAAGTACATAAAAATCATTGTGCAAATCCATCTAGCTTGAAATAGGTCTTGTGGCTTCATTCCAAATAGCTGGAATACAATAGTCACAAAATATACCTTGGACTCTGAATTTTCTTGGTTTTTTTTCTTTTTTTTTTCCTCGGCCTTTATTAAAGGCAGATACACAAGCTACTGCAAATGCAGACTAAACACAATTACGATCCCAGAGAAGCTCTTCGCTTCCTTAGGCTGTTATTTGTTTGACACTCATGAAACTCAACTTCCCCGAAAAGGTCGGACATTAAATTTCAGTCTTGCTGATCAAGAAAGCAATCGTTACATCTCCTCTAACGCAGCGCAACTTCTGCAGTAACGAACTTCCGCTTCTGCTTCACAGCAACATGGAGGCCATCGCTTTCACACTACGGTGCTGAAAGACTATTTTTTTTCCTGTTTTAATAATATTATCCGCATATGTATTTTAGTAAAGATAATGTACAAATTTCAGACTTGGCCCTTCCACTGCATTGCCCTTTTATTTTAAAGCCTCCTGCACCTACCAACTGGTGGTTTATTTGTTAAAAGTAATAAAGTATTTTAAATCTCCACTTGTCTGCAAGCATACAAATGAGCAAAATCCACACCGTTAACTACACAGCGAATAATTATGATACGTGCTACATCCTTTGCGCTCTCTGTAAAGACGATTTCTTTATCGCTCTTCAGTTGGTGCTGGGCCGGGGTCCGCTCCAACCTCCATGGGGAACAGTGGGGGTGCTCAGCCTGGGCAGACCCTGCCTGCGATCCAACATCATATTTATTCACGGAAAACCGGTAGGACGTTCACCGGCAGCAGCGTGTAGCATGGCCGGAAGCCGAGGGCTCACTCTCAGGGGATTAATGGCATTTTTGATTTCTCATGGGTTTTACCAACAACTCCCGGAGTGGGGATGGGGAGCAAGAGCAGGGACGGGGAGCGATGCTCCGGGCACCAGCATCCACCCGCCTCGCCCAGGGCTGGAGGGGACCCCGGTGCAGGGGGAGCAGCGCTCGGCCCCCGCTGAGAAACACCCCTGAATTGCAGCACGGCCATGGCGGGGGTGCCGCAGACGAGCATCCCGCCCTGCCTCCGACCCACCAACAGCACGGACCAAACCCTTACAGCAACTCGGGGAGCTCCCGAAAGCACGTGAAAATCTTTCTCTCGGCTTTTTAAGCGGAGCAAGCAGCACAGGAGATTAATTGACAAAATAAAAGTAAAACCAGAAGACAAGAGAAGGATGGACCAGCGCCAGGTTTGTCCCACGTATTCCCTGGGCACGGGTCGGTGCTCACTCGGGGTCCCAGAGGAGGCTCCACGCCACGGGGGTCCTGCTGCACCCCTGACAAGTACCGGGAAGGGTCTGCTTTGGGATCTGACGGCTACTTTTAATACTCCTCAGAACTGTGGAGTTTTGCCACTTAAACTTTGCATAACAAAATCTTGCATTTACTGCTCATTTCTTTAGCATATTATTTAAACCTTTCCTAACTTATCTCAAACAGCAAGACCTGTACGCCGAAGCGGGCGCGATGAAACGCAGACGTAATAAAGCTTTCAAAACAACTTACCGTGACCCGCCAAACTAACGGTACGCTATTCTGCTACGAATTTGCCCGGCCGGCAAGGGCCACAAAGCGGGGTAAAAAAGCGCGATTCTTACCTGGGGGGCCCCGATGAACAGGGGGTGCGTCGCAGCGTGCTGCAGCGCGGCCACCGCCTCCTCCGGCAGCGCGCGGGGCTAATTACAACATGCTTTTCTTGCAACAGCAGGATGGTGGCCTAGCGAGAGGGGAAACGGTGAAAGGCCAGAAGAATTACGCTTTCCAAACCCTATAGGTCTAAGGATGTGAAATAAGCTATTCGCAGTAGCATACAGCGGTAACCATGGTGACGGGCTGTGGTTTGCATATGTATTTTCTTAAAGAAGCAAAAATTACTTTCAGCTAATAAAAAAAAGAGACGCAAGAGGAAGTGCTTTTGCATTGCGGCCACATCTCGAGCTGCGGCGTGGCGCGCTGCCGGGGAGGCTCGCGTCTGGCGCACAAACGGGCGGTTTGAAATGCACTGGTCGAAGACGTCTCGGCTGCGCCCCATTAATCTGCCCCTTGGCATCTGGCAGGGGGACTGGCTGGGGCCACCCGGCCGGGCCATCGCCCGTGGGCCCTGCAAAGGGGGCGATGGTTGGAGTGGTGCCCCCGGGGCTCCCTTCCTGCTGTGAGTCGCAGATAATGGCAGCTCAACCATCTGCACCGACCAGAGACATTTAGACCCATTTTTGTTACTTCTGCTGCGGCCACCACCATCTCCGGGCTTCCTGCACCAGCGACAGCCCTTCCACCCCAAAGCCCTGCAGAGCCAGAGCTTGCTGCCTGCTGCAGGGCTTGCTGGAAACCTCCCTCGCTCTGCCCAGGGAGGGAAACACGATGTCCCCCAGTGTCACCGGTCACTGCCAGCCTCCATAAAACGGCAGATCACATCCCAGCCCAGGGCAGCGCCTCGGCAGGAGCCGGCAGCCCGTGGTGGGTGCGTGGGCAGCAGCCGGGGAGCGGCAACGCCGGCCCTGCTGCAGCGGAAACCTCGTCTGGCTTCCTCTCCGCTTGCCCGAGCCGTTTTCCGCTTCCCCGGAGCAGGAGGGCTGCACTCTCGCAGGGTACGGTGCACAGGACCTCAGCCTGCACAATGGCCCAGGTCTCAGGAGCTGTGTCCCTCAACTGCCCCTGCTTCCAGGCTGTGCTGGGGCTGCAACCGGCGGGTATATCAGCCTGGAAACCATTGCAAAGGGATGCTGCAGTCAATGCCAGCAGCAATTGCCAACAGGATTTCTTGTTATTTCTTTCCACTGCTCTACCAGTGCCTTCCTCTGCTGCTGTCGTGCAGTCAGAAAGCTGGTGTCAAGGCACGAAGATTCACCACCTCATCCTACAGGATGTTGCATCAGTTAACAGAATGGCTTCACCAGAATTACTCAGCCCATCTCGTGGCACGTACCAGCTAACCCAGAGCTGTTGAGCTGGCAGAGCAGTGCACAGCCACAGCACTGCACAGCCACAGCACTGCACCATGGACCCAGCAAGGAGGTGTCCAAATCTGCATGGCTTCCTTGCTGAGGTCACTGCAAGAGCTGCCCTTTAGCCACACAGCGTTTCTCCAGACCTCATCATTTATATGGGCATTGCTGAAGCCTGAGGTGGGGTGGGAATCACAGAATGGTTTGCATTGGAAGGGACCTTAAAGATCATTGAGTTTCAACCCCTCTGCCATGGGCAGGGACACCTCCCACTAGACCAGGTTGCCCAAAGCCCCATCCAAACCAGTCTTGAACACCTCCAGGGATAGGGCATCCACAGATTCTCTGGGAAACCTCACCACCCTCACAGTGAAAAATTTCTTCCTGATATCCAAAATAAGCCTCCCCTCTTCCAGTTTGAATCATCGAATCATATGGGGTTGGAAGGGACCTCTGGAGATCATCTAGTCCAACCCCCCCGCCAAACCGGGTCTACCTATAGCAGGTTGCACAGGGACTTGTCCAGGCGGGTTTTGAATGTCTCCAGAGGAGGAGACTCCACCACCTCTCTGGGCAGTTTGTTCCAGGGCTCTACCACTCTCACAGTAAAGAAGTTCCTCCTCATGTTTAGGTGGAACTTCTTATACTCAAATTTGTGCCCATTTCCTCTT
>JAOXJK010000051.1:10150322-10171899 GCA_025774025.1 Xenus cinereus
GACCCCCACCTCTCTACAACCTCCTTTCAGGAAGTTGTAGAGAGCAATAAGGTCTCCCCTCAGCCTCCTTTTCTCCAAGCTGAATAACCCCAGCTCCCTCAGCCTCTCCTCATAAGACTTGTGCTCCAGACCCTCACCAGCTTTGTTGCTCTTCTCTGGACCCGCTCCAGCACCTCGATGTCTTTTTTGTGGTAGAAGGTGATTTAGATTTAGAGGTGATTTGACTTCACCCCTTTGACATCATAGTGAAGAAATACTTATTACTGACCTCCTTTAATAGTCCTTCCTGCTTTCTATAAATCCACACAGAGCTGTCTCTTTGATAACACTTTATAAGGCACGTTATCGAATGGTCTATCAGTCTATAAAGGTAACTTCACCATAAACCCTTGCTAGTATAACTTCCATCAAGAAGCTCTCTCGCTCTTGCTTCTCTTTTTTCTTCCCTCACTTCAGCAGGGAGACTAGAACAGAGGTTACTACAGAAGGAAATTGTTTTTTTCCTCCAAGGTGGTATACACAACCCCCTGCAGTAAGGCTTCTAGGAATGACCAAAACCACTGCTAATGTTTTCAAAAGTCACTAATCCTTAACAAATTGAGATACATGTCATCTAGCCAGAAATTTCCCATGGATTCTACCCTTGTGCTTCTTCAGCATTAGTAGCTTATTTTGGGAGGTATTAATGTGCATGCTAGACTGTTTTCTGATTAAAAACAAGAGTAAAGCAGAGAGTCATTAGTGTGCTATATGCACAAGACCTTTTCTTATCCTCCTAATTCCATACAGATGTACTTATCCACGTCTGTTACATCAGCCCTGTGAAGGCAGTAGCTCAATGGTCTCCACGCCCTGACCCAGCCATGGGTACCCTGGTCTGATTTTACCAACCTCCTCCTCTGAAGCCATCTGGAGTCTCCACATTTTATGAAACCAGAGCAGACCTATCACTTAATTAGCAGCCTCTTAAGGGAGGTCAAGTCTCCATCTCACACCCACCCCAGCTGTGCAAACAGGGTGCAAGCCACAAGCATCCCCCACCTCTGTGGGCGAGGAAGGCACCACTAGACCTGCACCTCTGGCCATCCTCAGTACACCAGCATCTTATCCAACCATAAGTTCAAATGCTTTTTCCTCATCTCTAAATCTACTATTCCAAGTTTTAGCTACCCAGCTATAAGATCCATAGGCATTGCCCATTCTTGCATTTGCCTCTCCCATGTTTTGCCATATGGTCATTGTTACTGCAGCTTCCCCAGGCAAACAGCTCTTCTATGATCTGCATGCTTGTGACTCACATCTAGCCAAAGCTGTGCTGAAGTCCCTCAGAAGGAGAAAGGTGGCTACAATACAGAGGACACCCTGCAGGCAACAAGAACCCTTCGAAGCCAAGCTTCATGCCGGCATTAAGCTAGAGTGTTTCCACTGCTAACTACTGGCTTTAGCAAAGTTCACGAACAGATTTTCATGTACCCTCCTTAACAACACTTGAATTCTATCAATTTAAAAATCTTGATTCTTAGCAAAACAGTCTATGATAGTGCCCCAAAAGTAAATTAGATCAGCATAAATAACACTGTTTTCAAACTGGTATAAAATCTGTAACAGTTTTAAAATGTTTACTGGAATTAGAAACACTTGGTATTAGAAGCTAACCAGAAGTAGAGGCAACTCTGTTATCTTCATCTAAGAAAGAAATATCTTCAAAAAGAAAACAACTAATTGTTGATTTTTAAAATATAATTGTCCATTAATCTCTTTACATTTTATGACCCTTGATTACCAGACAAGACATAGCTTCCCAGGCCTTAGTATAAACGATGCTTTTGACAGCCACCGAACAGCTCTTGTACGTCTAATGAGAAAGCCCATCAGATATTGCAAATATCTCTTTACTTACCCATGACCAATCATCATTCCTTTGTGCCAAACCTATGCCTCTAGTATTCTAAATTTGCCTTCACAGGTCAAAACCCATCAGTCTCTGTTTCCTTTTCTAACTAAATACAAAGTAGACTTCTATGCTATTTCACAGTTGAAAGCCCATGGGATTTGCACAAGTGGCCTTTCACAGGCCTAAAAAACCTGATATTTTATCATGGAAATATTCCCTTTGACCTTATTTCACTCCCTCCAAAGAGCCCAAGCACCCACTTCATATACTAGGACCACACAAGAACATTTATTGTAACAGCAGAAAATGTCCAGTAGCCACTTTAATAACAGATAAAATAAAATGGGATTTGGGAACTACTACTGGTAATACATATCTTCCAAAAGTGAGCTGTGGAACAGAAATGGTAAGTAAGGTTTGCCCTTCTCCCCTGAAGCTTTCAGCTCTCTCCAGCCCCTGCACCACACACCTTTGTCAGGAGCCTGGTCAATCACAGGGATTAATTTGGGAATCACCCTGATGTTCTGTGGTGACTTCCCTGTGCTCAGGGACACATGCTGAGCCTGGGCACAGGTACTTTTCTGCTGCCATCCACCCCCCCAAGCTCTTTCACCTTTTTTCCCCAGGAAAAATACCATTTATGCCAAAATATTATAACAATGCAGCAGCTTCAACTTCTCATTTGTCTGAACTATTGCACTTTGAATGACTCCAGCTTGTTACTTTGAGACAAAGGAGACTGAATTAAGCAGGGATCCCACAGGAATTCAAATCCTGGACATGAACCCTTCTGAAAATCCACAGTGGGCAGTAATGCAGAAATTCAAGAAAAAAAAAAAAGAAAAAAAATATTTTCCCCATCTCTTGCCTGCTTTAGGCCCACAGCAGAGTCCCTGACTGTTGGGGCTGGAGAGGCAGCGTGGGGCAGTCTCAGCCCCGCAGGCAGCAGGCAGCACCCTGCCTGCACCCTGCCGAAACCCAGGCAGCACCTCTCCATCAATAGCTGCCCCAGCAGGAGAGACGTACCTGCATCCTGCATCTCCCCAGAGTCAGCTGGAAAACCAACAACCACGTGCTCTGCTCTACGAGCACGCTGTTGCGAGGAGAGCACTGCCAAACCTTCCCAAAGGTTTTGTTCTGCATTTCATACCTGCACCAAGTGATGGGGTCTCCTGCTCTGGAGAGTCAAAACCCGCTTGGATGCTCTAGGTGAACCTGCTTCAGCAGAGGAATCAAACTAGATGATCTCCAAAAATCCCTTCCAATCCCCCCATTCTGTGACTCTGTGATGCAATTTAGCAGAACAGCCATCAGCTGGAGCAAATGAAGAATTGCACCTGAGGAACAGATCTGCTGACCCTTATTAGTGTTTTGTGAAACAAGCAAGATGCCGTTGTGTGTTTCAGCAATTAAACGGCATTTTGAACTGCAGCTCAAGTAGAGGCATCAAATAGTTTACCAGCCACATTTAGAAACAAAGAAATTCTTCATGGAAAGACGGTAGCCAACTACTTATTAGTTACTTTAATATTTAACTAAAAGTACGTGTGCTGCTGTGCTGACAGAAGCAGTAAACTCTGATCTGTGTGAAAGCTCTGGCATTTTGGCATTTTATCAAAGTATTTCCTTTGGTTCGCAAGAGGGTTTTATGTATCTGCCATCCAAAGCAATGGCATTTTCAAAGTATTTTGTTGCAAAACTGCCAAGCTGCACAAGTAGAAGTAGACGGCAACTCTTCCTTTACACAGAATACAGCAATTTCAGGAATGGAGACGCTTTTAAAGGATCGTAATCTAAAGGACAACTATCTTTTTTTTTTTTTTTTTTCAACATTTGTTACAGCAACATCAGCTGATTAACATTAGCTCGCCAGAGTGGTATTGGCTGGATCTACCACTGAAATGCTGAGACCTATTAATATTGCTGGCTCAGTTTAACACTGTGAGTAGCAGAATGGCTCCAAAATAATACACAGCCTTTCGTGTACAGTCACACTAGCGGTACTGACACAGATGGGAAGTCGATGACAGAGAACACAGTTCCCCTCCAGCCAGCAAGGAAGATTAAAATTACTTTTCAAAGTCAGGTTTCATTTTGATGTGAACATGGAGAGTTATTGCAGGTTAGCCTACACATACACTTAAATAATGGCATTGTAATGAGCATAGCAGACACGATTTTCTGTGCCCCACATATTTTGAGCCTAATAAAGAAAATGTTATTTCTCTCGCTTTTTACCACGGATTTCACAGCTCTGGTGACAGCAGCGCCCCAGCTCCAGCCAGACGCCTCATGACGGTGGCATATGCATTTTTGTACACCGGTATTTCGTTTCACACCCCTTCCGCCAGCTCCGGCAGAGCCAAAGGCCATTTCACTCCCCTTTTAGAATGCCAGGCCCCTGCGCCAAGAGGGAGATGCTGTTCCTCTCCTTTTAAGGCCGCCTGCACGGCCCCGGCCGGAGGCTGCTGGTGTGCGGGAGCAGGGACGGCGTGCTGGGCAGGAGCAGCACGGAGCAAAGCACCCACGGCTGCCCTGCCAAAACACTGCAAAGTACCCACAACTGCTACTGGAGATGTCCTTTGGTCATGGTTTAACCCCAGCCGGCAGCCAGGACCGTGCAGCTTGCCCAAAAGGGCAGAAGAAGGAGAAAAAGAGGAGAAAGAGAAAAGAAAAAAAAAACAACCCACCTGTCTTGTGGGTTGGGATAAAGGCAATTTAGTAGAACAATAGCAGAAAAAGAAAACAAGAACAACAATAGTAGTAGTAATAATAATAATAATGACACAAGCCACTCCCACCTCCTGGTGAATCACTACTGACCATGAGCACCCATCCCCTGGCCAACCCCATTTATATACCGAGATTGACGCCTATGGTATAGAATATTCCACCGGCCATTCCATCCTTCTGTCTAGGCTCCTTCTCAGCTTCTAAGGGAAGATGAAAAAAGTCCTTGAAAAATATAAACATCACCTGGCAACAACTAAAACAATATGCATTATTGACGTTCCTTTCATACCAAATCTGAAACACAGCAACCACTAGAACGAAAAATTAACTCTGTCCCCACCAAAACCAGAGCATGTTTCATAAATCTGTGTGGTGCTGCTGGGAGATGGAGCTCAGACAGGATGGCGAGGTGTGGGGACCCCCGGGGTGTCACTCGGCTAGGCACAGCCACACATGTGGGCATAGCCATCCCTCTCTGCTTGCTTGGCTTTGAACAACAAAATGCAATCCCTACAGTACCAAAATGCAAGGGTTTGTGAAACTCCTGTGTCAAAGCACAACCATGAACAATCAGATGGAAAAAATTACCTGTGAGTGGGTGACCTGCCCTGGCTGCCTGCAATGAAAGGTCTTTGCCATCAGACCCGATGCCACATTTCCCCGCAGGGAAGGAAAAGTATGGTGAGGAGGTTGTTTCCACGTTTCAGCTCCTGCACGTTTCCTCCAGCTCCAGGGGAGGATGGTTGAACTGCTTGAGGAAAGTCCTCAGGAGAGGAGTGACTGCTGCCATCCCATCCAGAGCAGGAGGGCAGCGCTGGGGGAACCTGGGGGAGAAGCAGCATGAAACAACTGAGACAGGCTGTTTCACTCCCTGCCTAGGAAAGAGCACCACTTTTTTTATCACTTCATTGAAGTGATGCTTAAAGTTCTTCTCCAACCCTGCAAATTGAAGTACTCGAATCAATATATAGTTGTGGGTGCCTGTGAACACCTGGAAGCGTTCAGGACCAGGTTGGATGGGGCTTTGGGCAACTTGGTCTAGTGGGAGGTGACACCGGGGGAGCCACCCCCCCAGCTCCAGCCAAGGCAGTCATTTCACATCATCTGTTATTGAAATAAGCTAGGGAAGAAGACAGATTTATGGTTTCAGGCATTGTTCCCTTCCTTTATTTCTTTACATCACAGTTACTTAATGGTGGTTTGTCTATTTGAGTCATTAGCCAGTTGGCTTTTTTTTTTAAATATCAGTTTTCAGTGTCATAGTAAGAGAAAGGAAAGGCTCACCGAATGAGTGAGCATTAGGATATGTTGAGACTGTAAACCTTAAAAGAGAAAAATGTTTTATATACAAATGAGGCAAGTCTATATCCAGTCCAGAAAACCCAAAGATTATTTTGGGTACTTAGGGGAAATGCAATAGCACATTCACCCATCCCTAAATGGCCAAGATGAAGAGCTGACAAAAATCAGGGGGAAATCCTGTTACTCATTAACATAAGAGTAGCAAAATCAAGAAACGGCGCCTCAAAGCTACACATCATCACCACCATCAGTCCTTGGGATTTTCAAATTTTTGAAGTATTCAGTAACAGGGAATAATCTAAATCAAGGTCTTCCAGTCACGTCATTCCCCGACCCTGTCCACCCAATGGATCCTGCACATCAGGATTTTAGTCATGGTGGGGCTCACCCTCACTCCCAGGCACGTCAAGGGGCTGGATGGTGTTTTAGAGAGGCTGTGGATGTGCCACAGAATTGGGATGGCTCCCAAACTCACCATTTAGCTAAAGCAGCCACTGGAGCTGTGCAAGACCTGAGCACAGAAGCCATGCTGATGTCCTGCCCACCAGGAGCATCCCTCATTCCGCACACATTGTGAGTGGCAGAACCTCCTTGGCAAGCTGTGCTGGCACTTTTCCCTCGGGCTGAAGGACCAGCAAAGGACCACAGGCAACACCAGATTTAAGAACAGTCTTCAGGCCTGGTAGATTTTTGTATTTTGAAAATTACTTTAACGATGAGAGTTTTTGAAAATATCATTTCTGTAATAGTGGAATAATTTTGGGTTTTTATTAATAACAGTTGAGGATACATTAAGATGAATTTATTCTTAAATATTCTAAAAGAAAGAAGTGCCCTAAATAAAAGAATTTTGTTTGCGTGATTTTTTTCTTCTAGCAGTTGACCAAATTATTGATATAAAGTTGTCATCACTATATATATGGCTTGTCAACCCCCAAATTTTTATTAAAACTAGTAGAAAACTTGATATTTAGGAAGAGGGTTTTGTGCTGTTTGACAATGGCAGCACAGCTGGTGGAGCTTTGGTTTGGCTTCTGCAGATACAGTCATTATGGTAAAGCCTTTAATTGCAGAATCTCACACTAAATTTTCTTATTAAGGTAATGAAAAAATCTGCTTGTTGTAAAACATTTTCTGTGCAAGCAACAGAAGGCTGCAGGAGGATGCAGGGGAATTTGTTGACTGTGTCACCGCAGACAGTAAATTACTCTCCAATTATTTGTAATTAGAAGTTACAAAACATTGCCATAGTGACTAAGTCCCTAAAAGAGTCAAAGCTCTATACGCACTGGACACCATTTCCTGAGTTTCAGAAGAGTGAAGTGACTGTTTCTATAGGTCAGAGGGTCCCGCTGTGCCAATGAAACCTATTGCCAGGGTACAGCAGTTGTTCTCAGCAGCACTTCACAGACCCTACCCCCAAAAAGGGTGCCGAGTGTAACATAAATTAGCAGCCTGGCTTTGGGGGTCTTTCAAATTAAAAAAAAACAAAACAAAACGAAAACCACCTATGTTAAAGCTGATGTTTTGTCATAGTAGTAGTAGATGGCAACAGTCCTTGTTGTGCAAATATGCTACAGCATGTTAAAACTGTAAGAAAAAGAAAAAAGAAAAAACCCTAATTTTTCTGATCCTGAAAAATCACAGCAGCGGATCCCAAGTGCTCTGGAGGAGGCTGTAGGCGCTTTCATTGCGGGGTTGTTGCAGGTCCTGCCACCTGCCTTAGCACTGGGTATTTTTCCCCAACTGCATTTCGTAGCTCAGAAGAGCATCCTCTGGGGCACCATGAAGAATGGCTCCACAGGCAGGCGTAGGAGCACATTTCTCCAGCCCCCGGCAAAGGGTGTTCTTACAAACAAGATTAACGCAAACAGCGCATGCTCCACTCCATCTTCTGCACTTATAGTCACCTAGAGACAAAAATGATCATTCAGCCTACACATGGCAAGGGCCCCCAAGGTGAAGGGGAGAAGTTGTTCTGTGAGAAAGGCAGCAGCATATGGGAAGGGATAACTCCACCATGGGATCTGGATCCATCGTGGGAGATGGGTTAAACTGTGGGGTTGCCATAAGCCCCTGTGGGAGCTGGCACGGCCATACATGTCCCTGCTCCCTGCAGCCATCACCACCCAGGGCTGCCATCAGCAGGCACCTACAGTGCTTTACACGTAATTCTGCTCAAGGCAGAAAATGGGATAAAGTGGCTTAAACCAAGTATTTAGACATTGCTTAAGCCTGCTATTACAGGTTGGATGGGAAGCGCTGCAGCGTTATGCCGGCGGTTACATCCCTCGTCCCAGAGATGCCAGGGCTCGGCTGCGGCTGGTACAAAAGTTGAACCAAAATCTGGTTTCTGTAGAAAATTTCAGTCAGTGCTGTTTGTAAATTCAGATTCCAGGGTATTCTAGATCACAGATCCCTACTGCCTTATCCCTCAGTAACTCCCTGTCTCTTCAGTAAACCATAGTCCTCAATTTCTTTAGAGGACGCCGCTAATTCTCACGGGTCTAGTTGAGACCTACTCTTAAACACATCATCTGCTATGAAACACTTTCCAAACAAGAATTTTTATTGCACATATTTTCCCAGTCTGAGGAATTAACCAACACAGTTAAAGTATTTTTGGGTATTTTGGGGTATGTGTTGGGTTCACAACGTCTCAAAGAGGTCACATTGCTTCGTTATGACAACTTGCCCTGCCAACAGCCCCCATCCACACATACCCAGACTCATCCTTTCATGCCCAAATTAAATGTTATCAGATAAAAAAAAAATAGGTAAAACAACAAAAGTATTATTTCTGCCTTCCTCTCGCCTAGGATCTGAGCCAGGCCACATCAAAAAAATCCACAACCATTTCAGGGATTTTTTTTTCTGTAATTGCACATTGCTCGAGAACTACAAATGGGCTGAGGTACCTACCAATTAACCAGAATGTGGCGACAAACACAAACCCCAGCAGACAGACAACAAACAGACAGCAAACATGCCATTCGCTTCACTTTGGTGCAACTCCCAAAATTCCATGACCTGTTTTTCTATGATGCAACTGTTCATAGAAAGCTGTCCTGTTTGTCGAGTGGATGGGTTTGTGACCATATTGTGCAGACACTGGCTTCAGAGCACAGCCTTCCCCCAGCCTGCCATCCCATGGACATAGAAACAGACCAGTGCTCACTCAGTAAAGTTCAGTTGATGCAATCGTTGGGCACAAAAGGGCATAGGGCAGTATCTCTAGAGCCTGGGTTAATGATTAGCTTATTCCATAAACATAAGCTGGGTTTTCTAACTCAGTATTTAAAGTTGTACTCTTTATATGCAAGTAGTAATGTAATGACTTCCTCATTCGCACAGCAACCTCACATTCTTAGATAATATTAAAAGCAGAGCTATTTCTTCCAACTGTGAATTCCCATTTCAGAAGTGTTTGGATCCCCCACTCCCAAGGCAGTGGCGGTACCGATGTACAGCTGACAGGAGCAGTGCAGAAAAAGGAGTTGCAGTCATATAGAATCATAAAATGGTTTGGGTTACACCCAAAAACATAGGCTTTGGATGCTAATGTCATGCTCATACATAAGTAGTTTTAAATATTGTGTTGGGATTTTATCCCATCCTGTAGGAAACAACAAAACTCATGGCAGGGTTACAGAAAAGCAAACCCTTCATTCCCAAGCACAAGAAACTGCTGAACTTTATGTTTTGTAGTCAACACTCATAGCGTCAGAAAGATTTAATCTCACAGTTCCTGTGTTTCTGCAGGAACTCAAGCGACAGGAACAGTATGCTGGGGAGCAAGTCACAGTGGGCATGCCAAAGGCAATCCAGGAGCTCCCAGAGGGGAAGCACGAAGTTGTATCACTAGGACACACCATGTACAATTAACTGCTGGCCTGGCCATCAACCAAATCTTTGTACAACCACTCCAAGATGCAAAGCACAGCGGTGGCCCTAACAAACGGATGGGGGGGATTTCTGGCCAAGATGAACAGCCACGCCAGTGAGACGGAAGGTTTCTGACCATCCTCCCAGGGCAGAAAGTCTGGGCACACGCAGCTCAGGCAGCCAGGGAGCAGAACAGGACCACTGACACCTGGTCACTAGCAAGAGCCAGGGCCCCTTGCAGGGTTTGAGGTGGTGACAGTCTCACCCATCCAAGTCCAGCGAGCCAGGGTTGTCTCAGAGGTGACAGTGACACTGGCAGCATCCTCTCTCAGCCCACAGGAAACACTGACCTTGGCTATGGGAAAGCAGCCTTGTCATAGGAATTTAGGGGAGCACTAGATAATGGAAGACACGTGCAGGTTTTTTATTCCTACAAGTAGAGGCATTTAATAAGCATTGACTTATTTCCTGGTAAGGAAATTTTATCAGAGATAAAAATGCTAGTCAGGCTGCCTTGTTGTTGTTCAGCTAATCAATCACTATTTGGTAATTGTCTCAGCAACATTTTAAAACATTTAGCTTCCAGCTAACTATTAATAATTATTACAGGATAAATTGCAGGAGATCTGGCAAAGCCAGTGAACAGCACATTTTGCTCAGTGAGACAAATATGCAATTATCTGGTTTTTGCTATTTATTTTATAAACAAAACAAAAACCCAAAAATACTTGTAGCATGAATGTAAAAGCTACTTTGCTAGGTTTCTTTTATTCCTGAAGATACATTTCCCGTGACTGAATCTGCACTTAAGATAAATTTCCATTAACATCCTATTTAAGCTATTTAAAATGTAATTACTTTTCTATCATACCCCAATACATTTTTCCTTTATCTTGCTGTTTGACATCTAACTCAAGTATTTCACGTTTAATATTACTGAGCTGTCCCAGTTTAAACATACGAGTTATAACAAACTGAGGAATCACACGTCACAGCCTTGAGTTTACCTCCTATTGCTGGAGTAAGCATTGAAGCTCTCCCGCTGCAAAGAGCTTTACTATTTGCAAACGGACCCAAATGCCACCCCCCTGTCACCACTGGTCCCTCCGGCACCGCTGGATCTGAATGCTGCTGCCTGACACTGCTGCTCCTGGGTCACCCACCTCTCCAGGTTAAATGAAGGATCTCGGCAGGGGAACGCCTCTCTCGGGGCGCAGGGTTGGTTACGGTGCCATCATAGCTGCAATGAGAAGACACAGTAAGTGTATTTCCTTGTTAATCACATCTCATTTTCATGTCTGAGGTTAACGCAGAGTTGCCCTCAAGAGAGGTGAAGCAGGCACTGGGCACAAGGTCCCCACCATCATCCTTGCACCCGCACCAAAGACCTGCCCTGCCTTGGGCTTCCTCCACTGGCCTGATGTGAGATTCACATGAACAGCAGGCGGTTCCATTACAGTAAAAAAATTGGGATTTGCAGAATGCACACGTTTCCTGTTATTTAGCTAAATTGATATTTTTCTGATTTTTACAGGGCTTTTTCAACATTCACCATGTAAAACAAAAATATGTCATTCCACTCAACTTCTGATAAGAGTATTGAAAAATCCTTCTGAAGAAACACTCTCCAAACCTTCACGCTACTGTACTGTGTTGTGGTACAGCCTATGCCAAGCAGCATGTCAGGAGTAACAAGCCAGCTGTGGAGAGATGCTCCTTTCATGGGTCACCAGGTGTCACTCTCTTAATTCCAAAATATTTGTGATGCACTGCTGCTTAATTAATAGCCTTCAGATGGCAGAAGCAAATAACAAATATGGATGAAGAGTAGGGGGGAGTGACACACACAGCACATCTCTTGCCCATGCGTGAAGTCAAGCTGCTGAACGCAGCATTTTCAGCCAAGTTGAGTTTTCAGTGTTCCAGGCTGGTTTGCCCGGTCCATGGCAGACTATACCTCTGGAGCAGAGCAACAGCACATCCAGAGTACTCTGCAGGAGAGCCCCAAATCATGCGGGCATCATTACTTGTACCTTATGTTTTAGAAACTGATATGAAGGAAAAAAAAAAGAAAGATCAAATTACAGCGAGGCACAAAAATAAATAAGAAGTGCACATCCAGACAGCAATTCCATTAAAACAGATTTACAGGTTGCCTGTTAAAGGCATAAAGCGGAAGCCTTCTTTAAAATAAGATTTAAGTCCAGCATAAGGAACCAAATTGAAGTACTTCATGCTAAGAGATACCATTTAGAGGAAATTATGTTCAATTATAATCAGTATATTATACAACAGGTTGAATCATTGCAATGATATGCAGCAGCTTTCATGAAAAAGTGGATTTCTCTGATATAATTCAAAGTAGGAATAAAGTAGCTAAGAGGAAGCATTTACGTGTGTTTATTTTGATCTTTGTCTTGTGTAAAGCAATACTGAGTGTTACACAGAGCAGTCTGAAGACAGTTTTAAGAATCATGCAGGCTTGTTCTTCCTTGCAAAGGCAGTAGGTCTTGAAAAGCTACTTTCATAAGTACAACAGGAGTCACACAAAACTCCTTGGAACCTCATATATTTTACAGTAAGCAGAGGAACTGTTAATGAGAACAGGATAATTATAACTAAACATTAATTCCTCTCTATTTATTTTGGTACCAAGGTCAGTTCTGATGTTATTTCTTCCCTTGCCAAGTTGTACTAAACACTATGCCCAAAGGTACTGCAGTCAGGAGAAAACAAAGGACATCTTAACCTCTAATGGTAACTGGAAAATTAATTCTGGCTTCTTTGAGGATACTACTGAAATCACTCTAGGAAATAAAAATTAAAACAAAGGAGAGAACATCCGCCCACCCAACTTCTGCTCCCCACACAAGATGAAGAGAAAGATGAAAGATGTACAGCTGGTCCTAGGCAAAGGCAAGGACTGGGACTGGCATTCAGGGGTCACTACGCTCATTCTAACAAACAGCAAAACCCAAATTCAAAGTGACTCCATGGAAATCAAGCCATCTAAAGAAGTCCCATGAAACATATTTAAGTGAAACAAAATGAGTAGCGAGAAGCACCGTGCTAACCAATCCTATACCCAGAGCAGGAGCTGCCAGGGAACATCCCTGGGAGCTGTGCTCACAGCCCTGCCCTTGTCACGCCACCACTGCAGACACAAGCAGTGTTGGCCAGGGCTGCAGGTCCTGCACCTCTCATGGGGATGGACCATGCCCTGCCTGGGGAGTCCCATGGGACCCACACCAGCAGGACAAAGGGCTCTGCCAGTCCCCACGCCCAGCTTCCCAAGCAGGATTTATGACAGAACAAGCCACGTACATCTCCACAATCTCAACATCTCATGCCTTCAGATGAGATCTGAAAGCATGGGGCTAATAAACTCTAATAAAATACTCTATCATGGTAGTGCTGGCTTGTTGAAGGAACCATATATATGCATTAAGTTACACCCACCGAAGTCTTGCCTTGAGTACATAGAATTTCTCCCCAGCCCCACTGGTTGGGGCACTGCTGCATGTGCTGGGCTGGGCAGGCAGCCCCCACTCTCCACAGGGTTTATTTCCAACAGAGCGGGACACTCATCCAGGCAGCTGCCAAGAACAGACATCGTCTGCAGCACAAACACCACAGCACATCCTTTTCCCAAATGGCCTAAAGATCATATTTCATAGAGTATTACCATATTGAAATGGCAAACTTCACCACATGCAGGAAAGCAAAGTTAGGAAAAATATCACTACCACCATATTTTAGGTTTTAGTTGGTGAAACAAGCTTCCCATTCAATTAAAGCAGCTCTCTGCATTACACGGATAATTTAAATGGGATAAATCTGCTGAACTCCCATAGAAAGAGCCTCTCTCTTGTCTTCCCCTTCCAGCTGCTCCCTGCAGGAGCCAGGGAACTCAGCATCAACCAGAAACGTGCCAGTGTTCACTCTCCCAATTTCAGTTGGGGCAGTAGGTTAGTTACTGGTGGGGTTCCCTAGTCAGCAGTGTCCAGGGATCAGCAGGACAGTCCAGGCTGCAGCTCTGGCTTCAAACACCCCAAATTCTTTGCTTAAGAAAAAACCCAGTGACTAGTTCAGCTGCGTTTTTTAAGAAAACTATAAACATGGCGGGGAGGAATATCTGTCCAGATAGTCAGATAACATGGGGGGGAAGATAATTTACCCTTATTATAGCATTTCAATTTTCAGGACAATGACTTATCAAATCGTTCTCCTCAAATGTATGTATTGGCCAAAACTCTTTGCTATATAGGAGCTATAGCGGGGAGAGGGACCAATGTGTGGGTCTGACCTGGGAGGCACCAAAGAGCTGCTGGATCCCAACCCCCCAGGACCGGGTCTGCCCACACCGGGCAGCGCTGCCCAGCACCCAAGGGGTCCTGTGAACTCAAGTGGCTTTACATCCACTAGGGACTTGAGGACCATGTCTCTGCTCACCAAATCCCAGAAGGGCAGTGAACGGGTGTATTTCCACAACGTTTCTCGGTGCAGATTTGCTGCCCTTGTGCAGCCTGTGGGGATCCCCACACAGACATGGCCTCGGAGGCATCCAAGACAGGCAGCTTTCCAAACTCATCATCAGCAGTGCAGAGCTTGGGAGCAGCACCAGGCTTCAGCACAGCCCACTGGTATTTTTTAAAGGCACTGTCCTTCCCAGCAGCTCTGTTTTCCCTGCACAGAAGATGTTAAAGTTTTCCACGAGAACTCCCTGCAGCCGTGCTCCTCGCGCCTCCCTTCCCAGCAGAGCTGGGCCAGGAACAGGCAGCTCCTGCCAGGAATCACAAGATTCCTCTGCAGAGAGGCTCCAGCCTGTGGGTTCCCAGGAGGGCACCGAGTGACCCGTGGCTGCTAGAGGACCTGCCCCAGGAGGAAAACTCTCCCTGCTCTCTCAGCTGCCTGTACAATCATTCAAATGAGACCTTAAAAAAAAAAAGGCACCTTCAAAACCAGGACTGTTAATATGCAAACTGATGCCATTCAGCTCCATTTTCATAGGGAATTGTTTCCCACTCCCATATATAATGAATATATCATGTCCAAAAGCCCCATGGAACTGGAGACACCTTTAAGCTTTCTTCATTCAAATTTCAGTAATATATCTCTGGGAGTAACATGCAAATCATACTCAGCAGTCAGAGCGACTACTACGTGAACAAAGTGTCCCCAAGAGAAGATCCCTATTTTGACCCACAGCATAACTCCTTAATGACTTAAGCACCCAACAGCATCAGGTGCAAGGTTATCCACATTTCCTGTGATGCACCTTCAACTTCTGACCGCACAAAGTTGCTCTCTCCGTGCTGCAGCACTTCCTCCCCCTGTGCGAGGGCAGACTCTTCTGCCAGGCTTCCTTTGGTCGAAAGCCAAGGTGGAGCTTCACAGGGTCCCACCTTCCAGAGCTGCAGGATGAAGATGCTTCCATCATGGCACATGTGCTGCTGCACGTCCTGTGTCACAGCTCCTGCAGCCGCTGGGAAAAGCTCTTCTGCAGCGTGTGGGGTGGACCTAGGGTGATGCCAGCCTGCCTGGGCCAGGATTTAACGGGAAGCTTTAATTCCAGACCTGCCCCCAGGTGGAGGGGTCAAGCAGAAGGGTGTTACTGGCCCCAAGGGAGGAGAAAGCTGTGAAATATGCAAAACCAAGCTCTTGAAGATACATTGAAACTTGCCACAGGGCAGCTAAGTGTGTTCTCTGTAATTTCACAATGATCTCCCTAAAAGGCACAAAAAAAATAATTAAAAGGAGATAAGAAAAAACAACCTGAAAACCAAATAGGCACTGAAAATAAGTTGCACTCATATCAGGAAAAGGTTATTTTCCTGTGACAAAACTGCACACAAAAAACTCAGACAAAACAACATTGCTTAGGGTAGTCCATACCTAAATCATTCCCTGCAAGTATCCCAGGTTTGAAATGCACAACAGAAACCAGAATTTCTGCATGCACCATAAAAAAAAGGATGATAAAGTAGTTCCTCTCCATTTAAAAATATATATTATTAGATTAAAATTATGGTAACTGAACCTCATACATAAGCTTCTTAATTCAGGCCTTCACAGAAAAGTACTATAACAGGATAATGTTTGTTTTTACTGGCCACTACTCGCCCTGGAGAAATCACCAGCCATTGTGCTCCTTCAGAGGGAGGATTTCCTCTAGTAAACCTGCCAGTAAAAAAACCCCAACAGTCAGGCATCCTGATAGCTTTATTTGGTTAGAAGAATGGTAAACTCGTGAAGAGCCGTGAGCTATTTAATAGAAAAAGATTAGATGCGAGCAGCCTAAGCTTCATCATTTAAAGTCAATTTGAAACATTCCATTAGCTGATTAGAGGAAATAAGTGGCAGGGGGTTGGTTGTTAGTTTAAAGAAAAAGACAGAAAGTCCACGTGGTTTTTTGTTTTTTTTTTTTTTTTAAAGCGAGCTTGCATCAACTGCCCTTAGAAGGATGGAAAAAAGCACGTTTAAAGGATTCACACCTTTTGAGCTCTTTGCCCACGGAGCGGAGGATGGAGCACAGCACAGGCTCCCACACACTTTCCCCCCACAGAGCTGGGCACCCTGGCTGCTGCCTGTGCTAGGCTCGCTCGGCATGCTTCCCTTTACACAGGATATTTCTGAGAATTTCCACTTGTAAACCAGCTCTATGGAACCATATTTTTGCACAGTACATCCCATTTGCTACATCTCCAGAAATGTATATTATGAGGAAAGTGAGACCTTACAGAAGCTTATTAATTAGAATAAAGATGTGAAGTATGTACCAGGGACCTGTGGCTGGAAAAGCAGAAAGAAGATACCATATCAAAGTACTCATTTCCAATTTCATACTAAATTTAATATCAATATGCTTATTAGAGCAGTGTTCTCCACTGCAAAAGATACAATGCATAATGTTGTATCAAAATAACTCTAAAATTCTCTAGAAAACCTTTACTAGCTTGCCTATGCTTAGCATGCAGCCCTGTGCTTTGCGGTTTAGAATCCTATTAAATCCCTCTGAAAGTATCTTAGCAAATCACTATTAATCATACATGAGATGACTAAGTAACAATCTTATAAGTTGGATACAGGGCCATTACATGTTAATATCCATTGTTAAAGGAAGAAAAAAAGATCCATCAGAGAAGAAACCAAAGGAGATGCCTCATAAACCAGTGTTGTTGATTGGCAGTATAGTAACTGTGTAAGGAAAACTCAAAGCAGCAGCTCAAAGAGGCCATTGCTTTTAGCATATAACTAGAATTTATTTGATGCATTCATTCGGGCCTGCACTGTTCGCGTCATAAATTTCATCTGCTCTATTATCATTAAAAATTTGGTGTTGGTTTTGGTTAGAGCCCTGTTCACCAGCACCGTGGCTCCTGCCTTCTCTTCCCACCAACACAGCCCCTCACCAGCTCCTGCACCCGATGCAGCATAGAGCAGCCTAAGGGGAGGGCTCAGCAGCACCAGGACCCAGGTCCCTCCTGGGGTGGCAGAGAGGACAGGGACACTTTTTTGTGTCAGTCAAAGCATTTGTTAAAGCAGGGAGTTTCCTTCTTGCTCACTTTCTATCTCCCATTATACACCAGAGAGACATCTTCCACTGAGATGGCTCCATGTGTCAGAAAACTTTATTGCACACTTCTGAGTGATTTAAAGAGTAGTCTCCTTAATTGATGTTTTCAGCTGTAAAAGTATAGAAGTTCATGCAGAATATTGAGTATAATGATAATCAAGCAGTTATTCTAGAGAGTTTCCCAGTTCTCAGCAATCACAGCTTTTCTTTTGCATCCTCATTTAGGTATTCTGAAACAGGTTTTTTTGGTTTTTTTTTTAACCTTACACTCTATGTTGCCATTTAAAGGTACATTATGTCAATGGATATTTTGGCACCCTGTAGGATTTGGGCTACAGGCCAGGTAGAGTTTAAGACATTATGTTGTAAGCATGAATGGTGCACATTCATGCATGAATGTTGTGAGCATGAATGGTGCACCACACTTGTCTTAAATTCACATGCCATTTTCAAAACATTCCACACTGGAATTAGACAGTGATTTAAAATAAATAATTGGAATTACTGCTGTTAAAGCATATGCAAATCTTACAGTCTAGAGAAGTAAAAGGAAACCTAAATCACAGAATCCTAGAATGGTTAGAGTTGGAAGGGACCTTAAAGATCATTGAGTTCCAACCCCCCTGCCCTGGGCAGGGACACCTCCCACCAGACCAGGTTGCTCCAAGCCCCATCCAGCCTGGCCTTGAACATCTCCAGAGGTGGGGCAGCCACAGCTTCTCCGGAAAACCTCTTCCTCCCCACCTCCACCTCACCACCCTCACAGTAAAGAATTTCTTCATAGTGTCTAATCTAAATCTCCCCTTTTTAAGTTTGAAACCATTCCCCTGTCCTTTCGCTACACTTCCTGACAAAGAGTCCCTCTCCACCTCCCCCGTTCCTCCACCTCTCCTTATTCCTCCAAATTAGTGTGTGGATCAGCTACCTTCCATGTTCCTTTTAGATAAACTGGGGAGGAGAGTGGTGTTGCTGGAGGTTTTTTTGTTGTTTCTTTTGGTGTTTTTTTCCCCACCCGGATCATTGCTACAAGAAGGAAAAAGCACCACATGAAAGTACCACATGGTAAATCTGAAGGAAGGGTATTTTTCTGTCGCATGAATCCAAACTGTGGAAATCATTACCACAGAAAAGCGTGGATGCTAAATGTCCACAAGTATGCAGAATGCGAGGAGAGAAATCATGGAAAAAATACAAAGTATATTTCCATCAAAGAGTATTAAGCACATGGATAACATCTTTGCTTAAGAAAGTGCCTGAGATAGGAAGCACCAAGCACTGGAAAAGTGGTGTCAGGGATGTACCATTACATTTGAGTCCCTGTTGTGCTCCTGTAACATTAAAATATCAAGAAAGTTAAGTCTTCAAACCCATACATAGTAAATCCTGTGCAGAAATCCTACACAAATCAACCAAATTTGAGATAGATCCTGATCTACTCTCAGTACATCCTCACCCTCGTTTTATTTCCTGCAGCTGTCACCCTAATTCCCTACAGTTATTTTGGTTCATTGAAAAGGAATCATTACCTTTGAAGGCACTTTTCCTACTGAGGTAAATAAAGTTTTTCACTTTACCTTAATGTGCCATTGGATTTTGTTAAAAGCATTGAGTTCATTTTAATTATTTCCCTTTTTGAAATAAAAAAAATTAATAAATTAAATCATTATTTTCCACACCTGTAGGGACAATTCTTCCAAAGAAATTTGGGATCTGAGGCCCAGCAGCTGCCAGCAGCATGCGAGTGCTTGGTGTCATGGAGCTGGTTTGTGCCTGTGACTGCTCTTCCTTCCACCTCTACCTGCAGGAATGTGCTCTTTAGCCTCCCAGTCCACCCCCCTTTTGCCACTGACGAGGAAAGAAAGATCAGACTATGATCATGCAGTCCTCAAGACTAGATCTGAACTACTTGATCCCTAACCAGTGATCCAGTTTGAATGCGCCGTCACGTTTCTGTTGCATTATTCAATGGCAGAGAGTTCATCCTACCTTCATGTGGGATCTGCTTCAACAGAAACTTAAAATAACAGGGCTGGACAACTCCTGGCTGACGTACAGTTTCTTGAGGCAAAGTCGCCCCAGCCAATTTTTGAACAAATTTTCACCAGGTGAATGTCTTCACACAACCAGTACCCTGCATTGCATTGACGCAGCTTTTTAAATTTGGTATTAATAGTTCAAAATACAAATTTCAGATGCCCAGCCTAGACTTTTCTGTAAGTTAATCGCATACCTTTCTGTGAAGCTCATATGTATGTTCATTTTACTTCCAATGACTCACTGCAAATAATGACAGCAGTGGCTAATTCCCGGGTAAGCTTTCCCCAGTTTAGTTACAGTATTTCCATGGTGTGTATTTACATCCAGAGTATGTCCAACAGAGCTAATCTGGTATATTCTCCATCAACCCTCTGTGAACAAGATGTCACAGCTATCCTGTTAAGGAACAGCTATATTTGTGGTTAGATATCCTCTTTTCACAGAAATCAGGGAGTTTATTGTTCCTTGGGTCCTACTTAGTGCCTCCTCAGCTAAGATGCTGTCCCTGTTACTCTTCATGCTGGAACGAACTGGGGACACTAATGTGTTCATTTATAGCATCTTGTCTGAAAAGTGTTAATTGGAAGCTGAGGTGTGGCAGCTTTTTTTCAGCTGCTCTAGCCCGACTGCAAGACTATATTAAACTGGTATTCCCAACAGCAACGGAGAACCCTTGAACGATGCATTGCGTAGGACTTAAAACTCCTGTGATGGTTCCTAAAACTCAAGGTGATACCAGTCACTCTAAATAGATTACGGAAACCAAATCTGTGATGAGGAACGGTAGGTAAATTATCAAAATAACATTACTTTGATCTTGGTGCATGTGCTTCTTATAATAATGGCCTTGTAATGTTTAAATACATTATCTCAACTACAATCCATACCACTTTGGAGAAGCTTTCCATCCCAGTTCTGTATCATACACCCTTCATTGGTGGTTGTGCTCCACGGTGATGTTCATACCACCATGGAAGGTATGCAAAACCAACACAGTTCAGCTCTGAAGAGTTTATTGGTTGGTTTTTTTTTTAGTGGAAGACTGTAATGAGAGGAGGGAAACATGAGGGAAGCATCAGCCCACGGAAAGCTGCAGTAGTCACTGCAGAAATTATTAATACACATAAATCAGAGGGGTTTCTGACTGCAAAAGGAACAAATTTCTTTACTGAGTTTCTAAAGCATAATCACTTAACCTTTTTGGTGGTGTAGAACCTTCTTTCCTTGCCTCATCAAATGTGTGCCTCATGCCATGTGTGGTACATCACACAAGCTGCATCGATAACCAAACATCACAGGATGGGATGGGATGAATCCCTAATTGGAGGAGTCTTTCTCTCCCCGCTAGGAGACTAGATGATTTAATTTAAACTAGATATATCATATTTGGATGGTTAGGGTTAGCTACAGCAAATCCTACTGCTTTTTTATAGATAATTCATAAGCTGTTTCTTAAAGTGAAGTGACTCTCCACATACTTCTAGCCTGCATGAAGACTGTGTGAATATGCCTTTGCATGCTACCTGGTGTGACCAAACCTGCCTTCTTTACAGATGTTCATCCTTCAGGTGACAACAATGACCACAAGACATTTCCCATACAGATTTTGGAGGGAGAGAATTTACGCCCCATTTCTTCTGCTCTGTTTTCAAAGAGCAGGCTGCTAGCATTTAAAGACGAGTATTCTTCCAAGTGGGCTCGTTACAGATCAGCTCTTTAATTACACTGACTCAAGAAGTAATGCATAGTGATATCCTGAATTTGTCCCTAATTAAAAATACTGTACTTAAAGCTTGCATGATTCCCTTCTGCTGAAATCTTTAATCAGGAGATGAATAAGGCTCTGGAGCCTTGATTAATAATAGGACCAAGTGCTCTGCGGCTGAAAATGCCAGGGTATTAAATTTCCTTAAGTCACCTGGTGTCCCCATCTAATAGAGATCCTGGCAATATTACTTATGCAAAAGTACAGAATAATTGAGGCATAAAGTTACAGGTCCCGAATGAGACAAATGATACTAATTCTCCTGAAGACAAGTCTGACGTGGATGTGGGCACTAATGTAATAAACAAGATACCTTTGTAATTGCATCATTAAATAAAATAAATGGCCGCCTTCTAAGTATTACCCATGAAATATAATGCATAGG